>JABWPP010000050.1:108280167-108497991 GCA_016920855.1 Puya raimondii | reverse complement strand
TGCAAAATCTGTAATTTTGCAGATTTTTGATAAACACTCCGAAGCTCACCAAACACAACCCAAAACTCCAGAATAGTATAAGCCACTATTCTCTCACTAGAACTCCGCAATTTGCTAAAGTTCAGTGTACTACAATTGGCCATGAAATCTAGGGTTTGGCTTGCATGCATGCAAACCCTAGGTAGAATGAGGATTTTTGCAATGTAAGGTTCTAAAAATATTTGGACCTTCGGAAATTACAATTGAGGCATAGGAAATCATGTTAGAACACTTGATTTCACACATTGAGTTGATTTAAGGGTTCGTAACGAGTAACGAACCGTTTTCTTGTAGAAGCTTGGGTTGAAACAAGAACTCAAGGCTTGGACACTTAGGAGCTTGAAGAATACAAGGATTTGAAAGCTCTTGAGGTGGGTTTGTTTTTACCGAAGTGATTAGGTCACTTCCATGTCTAGGGTAAATATCCATTTAAAGATAAAATGGTATGTGTTGTGAACCCTAAAATTTGCATGTTGGCAAGGGTAAAAATCATGATAGGTAGAGAAATGAGCTCCTATTGCATGATATAGAATTCAAGTATAATTCAATTATCTATACTTGTTGCATGGTTGTATGTGTGAGATTTAAACCTAGTGTTATTGAACATAGGTTGGAACATGTGAGATTTAAACCTAGTGTTATTGAACATAGGTTGGAACATGTGAGATTTAAACCTAGTGTCATTGAACATAGGTTGGAACATGTGAGATTTAAACCTAGTGTCATTGAACATAGGTTGGAACATGTGAGATTGAAACCTAGTGTCATTGAACATAGGTTGGACATGAGGTTGGAACCTAGAGTCATGGAACCTAGGTTGAGAAAGAGAAAGTAAGTCTAGTGTTATTGAACACAGGCGAGACTTAGTGACTTGAACCTAAGGTCATGAGACTTAGGTTGGCAAGTGAAAAATGTGAACAACGGGATGTGCGACGATTTTGCTATCCCGGGTAGGCGATGATTTCGCTACCATGCCACGAGTTGGCGGTGTCGACACGGGATGTGCGACGATTTCGCTATCCCGGATATGTGACGATTTCGCTACCACGCCATGAGTTGGCGGTGTCGAGATGGGATGTGCGACGAGGTTGCTATCCCGGATATGCGACGAGTTCGCTATCCATGCCATTTGATGGCGGTGTTGAGACGGGGTATGCGACGATTTTGCTATCCCGAGTATGCGACGAGTTCGCTACTCGAACTAGGAGGTGACGAGTTCACTCCTCGAATGTTGGGATAATTATGGTGAGACGGCGATTCCGAAACCATAAGTAAATGACTAGTAATTGAACTTAGTCAATGTGGAATATAGGATGAACCTAGGAGAGAATGATAAATTATATTTCATTTGGTTGCATCCTTTATGTTTATTTACAAGCATGTAAATAATTGTTGCATAGTTATATGTGATCTAACTTATGCATATGGTGTTTCTTTGGACCTGGTGGGTCGAGCTTCTCTCTTGGGTGGCCTTACCCACTGGGAACTATGTTTATAGTTCTCACCCCACGTTTTTCAGGTCCTTCCGCGAGTGAGGCGGCGAAGCGAGGCAAGGGTTTAGCTCTCTAGATAGCGGCCCTTCCATTTTGGTGATACTTAGAGTGTACCCCTAGTTTTGGATTATGATGGCATAGGGGGATTTTTATTTTATGTATGAAAATTGTATATTCCATCGTTTTGAAACATAGTGTATGGAATGAAAATGAAAGAAAAGAAAAATTTGGACATGTATATTGTGCCATGTGATGTAATAGAAGTAGAACTTCTTTATGTTATTGCTTTCCTTGTGCAACTCTTGTGCTCCGTTCCTAGTTGGAACATTGTGGATAAGCTTGTGTTGTGACGCCTTGGACGGGTAGTGTCACGCCCCGGGCTAGTTCAAGATGCGGAAAAACGTGCGAAATTTTTTTTTGAAAGCCTAGCCCGCGCCACGTACAGACCCGCCACAAATACAGGGTCCACTGTACACACGGACAGAACCTCCCCTGTATTTGCACGGCGTCCACAGCATACAACAGGATCACAACCACTATTCATTCATCCCAACAGCACAACGACACCAAAGATTCATACAGCTAGCCGTCCTTAAACCTGTATGAATCTAAGCAGGTCCTTAAGCGAAGGATGATGCAATGCACAAGCAACAAACATTCTAGAAAGCTGCTCCTTACCCAGAAGCTTTATTTGAAACCCTAATTTCAAACATTCAAGAATCATTTGAAAACTGTTCTCCACACGAGAACTCTCTTTTTGAAATCACAAAACCGAGCAATCAGAAATCCATTTGAAAACCGTTTTCCACACGGAAACCTTGTTTTACGACGCTACCACGAGGGGTAGAAAACCAAAATGCTCGATAAATGAAACGACTGGAAAACAAGGATACAACCAATCAATCCAAGCATGCTATAGTAAGCCCAAAGAATAACTGAACCACAAATGACATCTAATAGGCGAAGGTAGGGTGATAACCAAATCTGGGGATGTAGCCTCACGAGTCGGAACCTCTAGAGCTACTATCTAGGCGTGCCTCGCAGCGTCCCGACACTCACCACCCTGCTCACCTGAAACCTGCAACGGGGGTGGGGGGTGAGAACATGTACACATGTCTCCCCTCCCAGTGGGTACCGCAAGCCGACGAAGGCGAGGTGTACACACCGGCACGAGGGTCAACAAAAGATAGATATGGTAAACAGTAGCACAAGTAAATATGAGGCTAACATACAACTGAAATAACTATGCTACTGTAAACAACTAGTATGCATCAAAGGGAAAACCACAAAGTAAACCCAATCTAAAACCACCGGGACGTATCCCATGCACTGTCACCTGCTCATCTATAGGCACATAAACCTTCTGGACGCACTGCATCAAGGCTCACGGGTCGGCACAAACTCAACGACCCTTTTCCGAAAAAGAACACCTCCAAACGGTGGATCAGACCGCGGTGTACGTGAAGTGCTAGAAGAGCTGTGACGATCGATGCAAATGCTCAATCCACAGAACGGCAACAAGCCGAGAAGCAACCAATAAACCACAACTAGGATCGCTCGGAACAACAGGCGATCACCTCCGACCAACTGGGTCGTCTCAAGGAACATGCAAGCCACACTAGGATCGCTCGGAATGATAAGCGATCCCCCCCCCCGACCGACTGGGTCGTCTCAAAGAACATGCAAGCCACACTACTCTACTATCCAAGCACGCATATAAGTAGAGTCTACGGGAGTCAAGTGAACTAAAAACTGAAATGCGAAAGAAGGGATAGAAAGGTATCACCGTAGTCCACTGAACCGACTCCGGATCGAAGTACCCACCTGTCGAAAGGTCAAGCCTAACACCGACGGCTCTCGGGAACCGCGACAGGACCTACGAAAGACTCACAGGGTCAAGGTCTACCAAGTCGACGCTAAACATAAAGCTCTCACATCCCGAAGCCGACCGATCGCCCGGGAAACCCGCCGGGACGATCGCAAACCACACTAAGCCCCAGAGGGGTACCTAGCAGCCAACAAGGTCCCTCGCTATCCCCGAACACACAAAACCAAGTGACGGGACAGCGAGCACAAGCTCGGGGTGCCACGAACATCAAACGCACCCGAAAAGGCTTCCCGGGTTCCCGAAAAGTGCCGATTTGGCACCGGAACCCCACATCACTCATCCGCTGTCCTCGGAACTTCGGGACAGCGATGAGGAACAGCCAACAAGGCTAAACGATGAAGCCAAGTCGTTCGCGAAAACAGCGAGTGAGTCGCGCGACTAGAAACGTGCGTTTCGCCGATTATTTCATCGAAAAACGCGTCGGAAACGAATCCAAAACTCCACGAAGGGCGAGGGGGTTGGACAACCAGTCCACAGGGTCCCAAAAACCCTACCCTTGCTGCCCACAGCGTCGCAACGCTGCCACAAAAGCTAAAGTCCACAAACAAGCCACAATTCCATACATACAAGCAATAAACGGAGCCGCTAGAGCAAACCGTTCGTCCGCTCGACCGTCCGCAAGCACCAGCGGATAGGTAGCGACGTCACGGAGACCGTGCTCACTGTCCCACTGCGACAGGACCAGTCGCAAGCCGGGAAATCCCATGAAAACAGTGAGTAAACGAGTTCAAAAGCTCCGACAAAGGCCGAACCATACGACAGCTCAAAAGGCGAAACCCAAAACTAGGGTGAGCACGGTGTTCAGCACATCGTTGCGATCGTCGGGCTCACCCTTCCGAGCTTCGGGAGTCAACAGAGAGCTCAAACAACCCAACAAAACAAAAACACCACAGAAGTGACCCCTGGCCGGAGCAGCTAGCTCCGGCCGGCTGCCGGCCGCCATGCATGGCCGGTGGCGGCCAGGGTGAGAGTGCGGGGGAGGTGAGGAAGCGGGGGCTCACCTCAGGTGGCGGCAGGAACCGGCGGCGGCGGCGCGGCGGCAAGGAGACAGAGGTTGCCCTAGCCGAGCCCGCGGCGGCTCCGGCGGCTCTCCGGCGGCGGCACGGCGATGGCCGCCGGGAGGCAGGAGGCGGCGCCGGAGGTCGCGGGGGAGGTGATGCTCACCTTCCCAGGGTGCGGGAGGCGGCGGCGGCAGGGGCTCACCATCCTCGGCCAGCTGCTGCTCCAGCAGCTGGCCGCAGCAGCTCAGGCTGCTTCCGGCGGTCCTCCGGCGGGCACGGCGGCGGTCCCCCGCGACACAGCAACCTCAGGGGGAGCTCGGCGTGGTTTCCCCCTGGGTGCTGACCTCAGAGGAGGGGAAGAAGAAGAAGAAGAAGAAGAAAAGAGAAAAAAGGAGAGGGAGAGGTGGCCGGAGTTGCTCCGGCCAGGCGGTGGCCGGCGGCGGCCGGCGCTGCTCAGGGAGGAGGCCAAGGGGCAGGGGAGCCTCGTGCTCACCCCCTGGGAGCAGGGGAGAGAAGGGAGTGAGAGAGGGAGAGAGAGGGAGTGAGAGAGGGTGTGAGGGGATGTTTCACCCACCCCTCCACCTACTAAACCCACTCAAACACTCAACCTCCCTCTTCACTCAAAACACAAAAACCCCTTCTCAGCCAGCACAAGATGCTAAAACACCCCTCCACTTGCGATCTCACGCGAAACGGTGCGAAAACAGGGTCTAAATCGCGAAACCGAAAAAAAATGTGACGTACGACCTCTCGGCGATCAAGATTGAATAACTTTTAATCCGTTCGTCGCACGGCGACACGGATCGCGCCATCGCGTTCAGCACTGCCGAGACATCGAACTTAGCATTTGGATCGCAAGAAACGGACTCCGGATCGCGACGTTAAGCCGTTCACTCTCCGCGACGAAAATCCGAAAACTAACAAAAATCACTAAAAGACACTTATATACATATATATATATAAAAACCTATATATATACGTATACTGATCAAAAACACAGTAATGGGGGAGAGGAACACTGAGAATTTCAAATTCCCAAAATTCGGATTCTCACATCACTCCCACCTAACAAGAAGTTTCGTCCCCGAAACTTACTCACACACTATCCGCGAACAACAGCGGATACCGCTCTCACGAAACAGAAAGCTCCGATTCCCCAACTGTTTCACAATGCGAGCCCAAAAACCCCACAGGCACCTCACCGCAGCTGAGATACTCCCTCAGCTGAACCGTCGTCGGGCCGATCACACGACGTTCACCCACGTCAACCAGACAGAACAGTGATCGACAACGACTTCACAAAACGCCTCGTGCGGTGCCAATCCAAAGCTCGCTAGGAAGCTGTTGCAGAAGGCAAACTCCACCTAAGAAAGATACCTGAACCACCCTCACCAAAATCCAAAGCGTATGCCCGGAGCATACCCCGAGAGTCTAGAAGACTCGCTCCGACTGCCCAACACTCCGAGGGTTGAACTGAGCTAAAGTCGAGCCTCGTCTCCAGTGCCTATTGCAGGCCCTACCAGAACTGGGAAACGAAACGAGAACTCCAATCCAAAGAGATCGACACTAGCTCTCCAGACAGCCCGACGAACTCATCCAAGTGGAGCTGCGCCAGTCGATCCCAAGACTAAAACGGATGTACCGATAGGGAGTGAGCTGTTTTCGTCAGACAGTCCACAAAACCCAGATCGCAACTTGACCTCGCAGGGAACGAGGCAACCCGGTGACGAAAACCATAGTGATCTGCTCCCACTTCCCTACAGGTACAGGCAAAGGTCAAAGCTTCTCAGCTGACAAACCCGGCACAGTGCCACATGCTGAGCTACAACCAAAAACTCAGCCTCAAGTCGCGGTACATCCTTGTCTCTCCAGGATGAACGGTGTACGGCGACTGGTGTGCCTCAGTCAAAACTCTCACCTCAAATCCTGAACACTGAGCACACAACTCCGTCCTCGAAGGCAACCATCAGCATGTAGCACGAAGTCACCTTCTCAGTCCAGCTCGCACTCTCTACCAGTGCGGATCCATCGGTTGCCCACCGAAAAACTGATCCGTCAAGGTGGGTGTACCTCCAAAGGCAACAACTACGCGGTAGCTCCACAAGGTACAGTCTCAAAAGCTCGGGAGCGTACACCACTGCTGCTAACTCAAGATCGAGCGCTAGATAGATCTTCCTACGGTCCATCAACTAGCGCGGAGCACAAACGATAATCCTCTCTTGCTGCATGAGCACGCACCCCAATCCTATCCATAGATGCATTGCCGACGATCGTAACTACCACACCAAGCTGCGACAATGCTAAGATAGGGGCACGGGTCAAACAGTCCATCGGCTCCAAGACGCTCATCAGACAAGCGGGAGTCTACAGAAACAACGCGCCCTTCCTCGACAGCTTGTTCAAAGGGGCGGCGACCTTGAGGAGGACCCTCAACAATTCGCCGGCAACAACGCCCAAGCCGAGGAAGTTCCTAAACTCAGCCACAGAAGTCGGAACGGGCCAAACCACTACAGAGTCCTCCTTCCTTGGTTCCTCCACAAAACCAACCCACATCACGATGCGAACCAAGAAGGAAACTCTTCGAAGAGATCAGTATGTCGTCAAAGGAGATCACGACAAATGATCCAAGAACTGCCGAAACCCAGTTCAACAACCAACGAAAACCCTACGAGTCCATCACTCAGGTGTACAGGGCTGCCAATCGCAGCACGCGATAAAAAACCCCTACGATGCCGAACATCAGATCAAAAAGATCGGACACGCGCTCCAAAGCAAGACTACACGAAAGACGCGGGGAAAACCCAGCACGCGAACACAAGCACAGAGACCTCGGAGCCAACAACCAGGCTCCCGTCATCCCGAAACCGAGCTAAAAGGGCACCCTGACCCAACCGGAGTCAAACCAACGGCAGTGACGTCAAATCGACTGCGCGAAAACCACGCTAGAATTAGCTCAAGGTTCACCACTAGAACGGGGATGACTAACACACAGCTCTCCACAAGACGTCAAAGAAAGGAGAAAGTCTTGCCAGGAAAAGCACCGACCCAATCCAGAAAGTCCCCAAGAAGGGATAGGGTATTTCGTTCTAACTTTCGACACTACGTTGTCTGCAGCCAACGTACTTATCAAAAGAGGACGAAATACCCCAAGGTCAAAGCCAACAACCAGTTGGCAACACCACAAAGACGCCTGGTCAACCAACTCCAAAGCTGGACCAAAGTTACAGACGAGTCACCGAATTAACGGGAAAAGCAGACCGACCCACAAAACAAAGTCTGCCCTGAGCCAACTCTCTAGGAGTCATCGGCTTCCAACAACGAACCGGCGGCTACGGGCGACAAAGGGTCGTCAACCAAGCGAACCAAACAGGAGGCAGAACAAAACCAGCGTCGATTAACCAACGTCGACGCGGTGAGATCTTTAACAAGGACCTGGAAGATCTCGCGATAATGCACAAACCTACAAAACCACCAGGAATCCCCGAACACACCAATTTGGGCGTTAGGATATCCGCAAACTATGTGGGCCCCAACAAAAACCCGACACCCAGCAGTGTCCACTCGGTCTAGTACACGTCAGTTCGACGCCAGAACTAGCCAAGGGTCAAAAGACCAACATTGACGATGCCACCAGCAAGACGTCAAAGGGGTAGGCTTCACCTTCCTACCCAACAAAACATGGGGAAAAAACACCCAAACTGCGGTCGAAACCGCTCAAAACAACATCTCCGTGGAGACGCTCGCAGAGGCCCTCGTGCTCAACACGGAAAGTGGGGACATGGCGAGAACAGCCCCACAACAACACAAATCCACCAAGTGACGTTTCCCAAGCCCACGAGGGCCACCACTCACCAACGAGTGGTTACACAAAGGGAAAAACACCCGGCCACTTGGGATCTGTCTGGTACTCCACCACCACTACCAGAAACAGCACGAGCCTGCGAACTAGGGCAGATCAAACACAGGAAATCCGTCCAACACGCTTGAGTGTGACCACCACCCCCAAACACGGGGTCGGCGTCCACGCGCGAAACAGCCGACAAAGTCGCTGTCATCGTCACGGTCGTCGCACATCGGGGTGGGTGCCACAGGAGGGTCTGCAGTCATCGGGGTACACGGCGAAGGAGTAGGAGGGGCTAGGGCGGCAGCTGCCGTAGCCTGTTGCGAAAACCACCGGAACAAGCCGGAACATGCCGGAGAGGGTCGCCAACTGACCCCTCGCCTCGGCCTCAAGCACACAGGGTACGGCCCACACCAGGCTGTCCGCCTCTTGCCAGCTCCTCACTCGTACCGGCCTCAACAGCCCGAAACAGAAAAACCAGCAGACAGCTCCGCAGGCGCACGCCCACAACCACGACCCGGACGGGACGAGGAGGTCTATCAAGACCACAAGCCAACTGCAAAAGCAGAAACCAGCGCAAGAGAAAAGGGGTCGGCAACTCCCACAAAACACAAGCCGAAAACAAACCCCTCGAGCTCGCGCGCCTATACATCCTAGGTCTCCCTATGGGTCAGCCTAACCTGTGGTTCAGTTACAAGTTGATGAATGAATGAGTGTTTGTTCCCTTTACGCTCTGATACCATCTTAATCTGTCACGCCCCCCGGGCTAGTTCAAGATGCGGAAAAAAAAACGTGCTAAATTTTTTTTTTTTTTTGAAAGCCTAGCCCGCGCCACGTACAGACCCGCCACAAATACAGGGTCCACTGTACACACGGACAGAACCTCCCCTGTATTTGCACGGCGTCCACAGCATACAACAGGATCACAACCACTATTCATTCATCCCAACAGCACAACGACACCAAAGATTCATACAGCTAGCCGTCCTTAAACCTGTATGAATCTAAGCAGGTCCTTAAGCGAAGGATGATGCAATGCACAAGCAACAAACATTCTAGAAAGCTGCTCCTTACCCAGAAGCTTTATTTGAAACCCTAATTTCAAACATTCAAGAATCATTTGAAAACTGTTCTCCACACGAGAACTCTCTTTTTGAAATCACAAAACCGAGCAATCAGAAATCCATTTGAAAACCGTTTCCCACACGGAAACCTTGTTTTACGACGCTACCACGAGGGGTAGAAAACCAAAATGCTCGATAAATGAAACGACTGGAAAACAAGGATACAACCAATCAATCCAAGCATGCTATAGTAAGCCCAAAGAATAACTGAACCACAAATGACATCTAATAGGCGAAGGTAGGGTGATAACCAAATCTGGGGATGTAGCCTCACGAGTCGGAACCTCTAGAGCTACTATCTAGGCGTGCCTCGCAGCGTCCCGACACTCACCACCCTGCTCACCTGAAACCTGCAACGGGGGTGGGGGGTGAGAACATGTACACATGTCTCCCCTCCCAGTGGGTACCGCAAGCCGACGAAGGCGAGGTGTACACACCGGCACGAGGGTCAACAAAAGATAGATATGGTAAACAGTAGCACAAGTAAATATGAGGCTAACATACAACTGAAATAACTATGCTACTGTAAACAACTAGTATGCATCAAAGGGAAAACCACAAAGTAAACCCAATCTAAAACCACCGGGACGTATCCCATGCACTGTCACCTGCTCATCTATAGGCACATAAACCTTCTGGACGCACTGCATCAAGGCTCACGGGTCGGCACAAACTCAACGACCCTTTTCCGGAAAAGAACACCTCCAAACGGTGGATCAGACCGCGGTGTACGTGAAGTGCTAGAAGAGCTGTGACGATCGATGCAAATGCTCAATCCACAGAACGGCAACAAGCCGAGAAGCAACCAATAAACCACAACTAGGATCGCTCGGAACAACAGGCGATCACCTCCGACCAACTGGGTCGTCTCAAGGAACATGCAAGCCACACTAGGATCGCTCGGAATGATAAGCGATCCCCCCCCCCCGACCGACTGGGTCGTCTCAAAGAACATGCAAGCCACACTACTCTACTATCCAAGCACGCATATAAGTAGAGTCTACGGGAGTCAAGTGAACAAAAAACTGAAATGCGAAAGAAGGGATAGAAAGGTATCACCGTAGTCCACTGAACCGACTCCGGATCGAAGTACCCACCTGTCGAAAGGTCAAGCCTCACACCGACGGCTCTCGGGAACCGCGACAGGACCTACGAAAGACTCACAGGGTCAAGGTCTACCAAGTCGACGCTAAACATAAAGCTCTCACATCCCGAAGCCGACCGATCGCCCGGGAAACCCGCCGGGACGATCACAAACCACACTAAGCCCCAGAGGGGTACCTAGCAGCCAACAAGGTCCCTCGCTGTCCTCGAACACACAAAACCAAGTGACGGGACAGCGAGCACAAGCTCGGGGTGCCACGAACATCAAACGCACCCGAAAAGGCTTCCCGGGTTCCCGAAAAGTGCCGATTTGGCACCGAAACCCCACATCACTCATCTGCTGTCCTCGGAACTTCGGGACAGCGATGAGGAACAGCCAACAAGGCTAAACGATGAAGCCAAGTCGTTCGCTAAAACAGCGAGTGAGTCGCGCGACTAGAAACGTGCGTTTCGCCGATTATTTCATCGAAAAACGCGTCGGAAACGAATCCAAAACTCCACGAAGGGCGAGGGGGTTGGACAACCAGTCCACAGGGTCCCAAAAACCCTACCCTTGCTGCCCACAGCGTCGCAACGCTGCCACAAAAGCTAAAGTCCACAAACAAGCCACAATTCCATACATACAAGCAATAAACGGAGCCGCTAGAGCAAACCGTTCGTCCGCTCGACCTTCCGCAAGCACCCGCGGATAGGTAGCGACGTCACGGAGACCGTGCTCACTGTCCCACTGCGACAGGACCAGTCGCAAGCCGGGAAATCCCATGAAAACAGTGAGTAAACGAGTTCAAAAGCTCCGACAAAGGCCGAACCATACGACAGCTCAACGAAACCCAAAACTAGGGTGAGCACGGTGTTCAGCACATCGTTGCGATCGTCGGGCTCACCCTTCCGAGCTTCGGGAGTCAACAGAGAGCTCAAACAACCCAACAAAACAAAAACACCACAGAAGTGACCCCTGGCCGGAGCAGCTAGCTCCGGCCGGCTGCCGGCCGCCATGCATGGCCGGTGGCGGCCAGGGGTGAGTGCGGGGGAGGTGAGGAAGCGGGGGCTCACCTCAGGTGGCGGCAGGAACCGGCGGCGGCGGCGCGGCAAGGAGACAGAGGTTGCCCTAGCCGAGCCCGCGGCGGCTCCGGCGGCTCTCCGGCGGCACGGCGATGGCCGGGGAGGCAGGAGGCGGCGCCGGCGCCGGAGGTCGCGGGGGAGGTGATGCTCACCTTCCCAGGGTGCGGGAGGCGGCGGCGGCAGGGGCTCACCATCCTCGGCCAGCTGCTGCTCCAGCAGCTGGCCGCAGCAGCTCAGGCTGCTTCCGGCGGTCCTCCGACGGCACGGCGGCGGTCCCCCGCGACACAGCAACCTCAGGGGGAGCTCGGCGTGGTTTCCCCCTGGGTGCTGACCTCAGAGGAGGGGAAGAAGAAGAAGAAGAAGAAGAAAAGAGAAAAAAGGAGAGGGAGAGGTGGCCGGAGTTGCTCCGGCCAGGCGGTGGCCGGTGGCGGCCGGCGCTGCTCAGGGAGGAGGCCAAGGGGCAGGGGAGCCTCGTGCTCACCCCCTGGGAGCAGGGGAGAGAAGGGAGTGAGAGAGGGAGAGAGAGGGAGTGAGAGAGGGTGTGAGGGGATGTTTCACCCACCCCTCCACCTACTAAACCCACTCAAACACTCAACCTCCCTCTTCACTCAAAACACAAAAACCCCTTCTCAGCCAGCACAAGATGCTAAAACACCCCTTCACTTGCGATCTCACGCGAAACGGTGCGAAAACAGGGTCTAAATCGCGAAACCGAAAAAAAATGTGACGTACGACCTCTCGGCGATCAAGATAGAATAACTTTTAATCCGTTCGTCGCACGGCGACACGGATCGCGCCATCGCGTTCAGCACTGCCGAGACATCGAACTTAGCATTTGGATTGCCAGAAACGGACTCCGGATCGCGACGTTAAGCCGTTCACTCTCCGCGACGAAAATCCGAAAACTAACAAAAATCACTAAAAGACACTTATATACATATATATATATAAAAACCTATATATATACGTATAATGATCAAAAACACAGTAATGGGGGAGAGGAACACTGAGAATTTCAAATTCCCAAAATTCGGATTCTCACAGGTAGAAAAGACTCTATCCGTTCGGCGGGTCTGGGACATGCGCCCGTGCGGTTATCCTTTCCACCTAGTCGGTGTTAAAGGGCCGGCGGGGCGTGACAACCCCAATTTCTTTTCCACTATTTTAGAAATTCTAGCTAAGCGACTAAGATCCGACGATCCATAGGAATTAAAACTAACTCGTCCGCGTGCGTGCGATGGATCCGATCCTGCGAAAACCCTAATGTAGTACCCCTGGGGCCTAACTAACGAAATGACTACAGTATTCTAGACTGTTCGACACTTATGGAGAGTGTCGGGACGAGTCGGAGTCGTTTTGGCGCAAAATAGACGCGAAAACGGACTCGAAGCACCGAAATAAGCCAAAATTGATGTTTTGGACGTTTGGTACTTTAGGGCGCCGAGAAGTTAAGTTTCGGGCGCCCAGATGTTGAGCGCTTGTTCCTTGAATCGCTGAGTCATTTCGGATCCAATTTTAGGGCGCCCGAAAAAGTGAGTCCGAATGTTCACCTCGTGAATATCTATCCTTTTGACACGTGTGAGGTGGTAGGTGAGTTCCGCCGGACCACGTTAGGGCACACCAGACCGCGAGGCAGAGATTCCGAGGTGCTGGTTGTGTACTATCCAGAGGAAGTGGGCGCCCTGTTCTTGGATTATGGGCGCCCGAATGTTGGATTTTCTGCAGGTGCAGGTTAGCATCATGTGTTCTTGAGGCTTTTGTATCCCTTTCTTCGGCTCTAAGTAGATGGGGGCGAACCCCCTGAGGCTCTTTTACCCCCCTCTCATGGTGAGCCGTGGATAATTGCAGATTAGCCCCTCAAATCTCCCAATTACATCTTTTCCCATTGGAGGCTTTGGATTCCTGCAGAACAGCAGCATCGACCTGTGGCCTTTTAGCTCGTGTGCTGAGTAGGAGTGTCCAAATCCCACAAAACTTAGTTTGTTGGATTGGGGACTCATAGAGGAACGTGTGGGATCCTTCCAATCGCAATTTGGACAGGTATGTACACTACAGTTGCTGTTTTACTGGACCCCTTGTGTTCTTGAACTGAAATTTGGATTTTCCTTTGATCTTATGGATCCAATCTCTATGGAGCTAGATTTTTGAAGTGAGGATTGGTTTTCCCTCATCCTCTGCTGGTTTGGAAGATCTTCCCACCAGAACTTGAGATTTTTGAGGTGAGTTTTAGCTCAGATTTAGAGGTTTAAGCTTAAGTGCTGAATTTATATGTAGTTGATGGATTTCTTAGATTTTTGAATCCAGATTTTGTTGGAAACTTCATCGATGGATTTTGAGTGATCCCTCACTGTATTTGGGAGGTATGTGACCCTATTCCTTGGGCTAGACTTGTTGGAATTTCAGGAATTAAGCTAGAAGTGCTATTTGCTTAGTTGCTGAAGTTCTGGATGCAGGTTCTGGGCATCCAGAAGTTGGGTCCGAATCCTTGCTAAGGCTTTTTGGAGATCGAATTGAATTTCATTTTGGCTGAAATTTGGTGGGATTGTTCTGAGCCCCTGCTGGTGGGTTGGGTAAATTTTCACTGCATTTGGACTTAGGATTTGAATTTTATCGCATGTTGAACCCCTGTTGGTTGTGCTGCCAGCCTGCAGTTCTGGGCTGATGTTCTGGGCGCCCAGAACTTGAGCAGGGAGTATCCGAATCCTGGTTTTTCTTGTTCGAGCCCGGTTTCAGCTGGTTTTGTTTGGAGACCTTCCACTCGACTGCTAGCCTTTGTTGGTTTGCTTTTGAGGTGGGTTGATGTTGCCGAAAGCTTCAGAATTCCTCCTAAGTTGTAGAGAATGCAGCATGTTATTTTATTATCAGATTTTTCATGTTAGTAGCATGAATTCATGAATTTGCATGTGTTTATATGAAATCTGAATTTGGAGCATAAATTAATAATTTATAGTCATGATTTACATGCTGAACTGGGATTTGACTTAAGAGAAAACTCGTGAACCTACAACCGTCACTTTTCGAAACTATTATCAGATTTAGCTCTAAGAGTCATTTTTGTTCTTGTATCACCGCTGTTAGTGCGAGGTGGATACTTAGATTGTTGTAGGATGAGTTTACGCTCGTGCTGAGATGCCGAGCTTGTGTATACAGCAGGGTTAGACTGTTTTGTATTACCGGGTGCCGTCGGGGTTGACGGTGGACCCAGATTCTTGTTTTAGTTTCAGTTTGTGCCGAGGGCACGTGAGCTTGGAGTCCTTGACCCATTTGACCCCTTTTTATTTGATTATAACCTGCCGAAGCCTGATTGTGCTCGACAGAGATACGCTTATTAACTCGGTTGGGTAGCTCCCCCGAGTGCCGCTCCGGAGTGAGGCCTCTCATGCGTTGATGTCGCTGCAGATTAGTTGGATATGATTCTTAGACCGGCTACCTTTTGGTAGTGTGCGGTGTGGCTAGGCTTTTGGCTGGACGAGCCTTTTTGGGCGGTTCCGTTAGATTGGGTCAGGAGTGACTATTCACATTAGTGATGCTTATATTTTGAGAGTATGACTTAGATAGTGGTAGGGTAGTGGCATTTCAGCTGTAGAGTTTATTCCAGCTTACTTATTGTTTCTTTACCTACCAGCTATATTGTTAGTCTCGTAGACTTAGTGGGTAGACCGTTGGGGTCGGTAGCGGTACCCACTTAGGACTACTTCTTTTGATAGTAGTTCTCACACCCATAGTTGCCACATTTTCTTGCAGAGCCTTCGACTGTTGCGGCTGCTGCTTCTGTTCCTGCGGATGGAGGTAAGGGAGTCGCGAGCTAGATCCCTACCATTCCCAGTTTTTCTTAAAGGAGGACCCTACTGGAGATAGTTTTATTTTGAGTTGTGCCATGTACATATAGTGTGAACTGGTTGTTCCTGTGAGAGGTGGACTTGTACCTATTTTGGCTTGGGAGGAACTGTTGTATTTTGGATCCTATATGTACATGTGGGTTTTGTTTTATTAGTATGATCTTATTTCAGCTCTATATCTCTTGTAGTTGCTTGTATGCTTTGTTTACAGGTTAGCTATCACTTCGTATTAATAGAAAATCTATGTACACGGCGGATCTGTTGGCGAGCCCGGGGAAACGAGTAATCCAGGGCGTGACAGATTAAGTTGGTATCAGAGCTTAGGAATAGGTCGTTGGGACTTAGTAAACCTTAGGCTTTGGCAGACCCTAGGAATGCAAGACGTGAGAGACGTGACTTGCTGCGAAAGTCATCGATTTGACTGTTGAACTTATCCTTAAGTGGAGAGAGTGATCGAAGGCATGTGTCCTTTCCTGCCGCGAACTTGCGTTGGCTGCAGACGACGTCAAGCAGCGAGGGAAAAGAGGCGACCTTCTAGACTTTCGCTTGATTGGGTCAAGAGTTGTTTGTGTTTTGTGACTGATGTGTGTGTTGTGCAGGTGGTCATGATGCCTCCCCGACACCGAGGTCGACCCCCAACGCGGGCTACCCCCGCGCCTTCTGACGTGTGCCAGAGCAGGCGAGATCTAGTGCACTCCCTAATTTGAGAGAGCAGTTGGCTGCCCTAGCTGAGTCATCTAGACAGCAGGGTGCACTATTGCAGAGGGTGTGTGATACTTTTACTCATCCGTCGAGTGCAGCACCCAGAGCGACGGAGTCGCAGGAGCCACTTCTTTCTACTCCAGTGGATGTTCCAGCTACAGCCGCACCGCCATCAGCGACCGTTCCGGTCGTGCCGATTGGCGATATCCCTGAGCAGCGTCGCCAGCACCATCGACAGCATCGGCACCCTCAGCTTATCAGTAGGGCCTATGTAGCTCCACCGACTCATAGCCTGACGGACCGGGGTTCTGTACCTCGCCCGGGTGAGCAGCGGAAGCAGGAGGGCAGAGCGGTAGGGTCTTTGCGGACTCACTTGAAGGACTCCATGGCAGCAGATCATGTGGTGGCAGGTATTATTTTATTTCTGGCATTAGAGCTCGTGCATTATTTGATACCGGTGCATCACATTCATTTATTCGATCGAGATTTGATCACTGCATGGGCTAGTGATAGGGCCTTTACACATGACACGAGAGCGTGCAGATTTATGAGCATGTTTTTGCTTGTGAGGAGTGTTGTTGGGCTTCTTGTCCAGTGCAGCTTGGACCTTTGGGGTGATGCCCACAGACCTTTTGGTCTTGGGGCGATTGCAGGATTTTGATTGTGGTGCTCGGCATGGATTGGCTGGCACGCTATTTCGCGACGATTCAACTGCGTGCGAGAGGGACCGTGACGTTTTTGCGAGTCAACGGCCAAGAGGAGTACGTGTTATAGTGGCTGCAGGAGCACCTATGTTCGCGACGTGGATTTCGTCGGCACGAGCGGAGACATGATGCTGAGTCGAGGATGTGCTTGCATTCCTGCGCCACTGTTGGAGAGGTACCACTGTGGCACCGGAACTCGAGGACCAGCTCTGTAGTTCGTGAGTTTCTGGACGTGTTTCCCCCTGAGCTGACCGACTATGCCACGGACAGGGAGGTCGAGGTTTGATGATGAGTAGGAGAAGGGACCACAGTGTATCAGCCTCCGCTTAGGGAGATATCGCAGGTTAGTTTTTCTTGAAGATAAGTACGGACTGGTTCACTTACGACTTTCGTGGTGCATTATCGAGAGTTGAATTAAAGTGAACGCATCAAGAACAGGTATCCTTTCCGCCCCGCATTGATGATCTGTTTGATGCAGATCTGCAAGGGCATCTTGATGTCTTCTCGAAGATTGATTTTGCAGTCTGGTTACCCACCAATTGGAAGGCTGAAGGCCGAGATAATCCCAAGACGGCTTTTTTAGGGGGGAACCCCCGATAAAACGGGCATTATGTCCTGTTACCGTGGAATGCCGGTGTGAACCCCCCCCCCTACTCGCCGCATTTATGGATTTGACATCGAAACCTTCGGAGTGTATAAAGCCGTTCCATATTTGGATACAGGTTCTGGTGGTGGGTGTTCATTGATGATATCCTGATGTACTCTCGGAGTGATGCTGAGCATGAGGAGCACTTGCTAGGCTTCGTAGTAGTGCTGCAACTTCTGAGAGCAGAAATAAAAAGTGTTATCTGCTAAGTGAAGAATGTGCGGAGTTCTGGCTTCGTGACGTGTAGCTTTCTTGGGCCATGTCGATTTCGGCCAGGATCAGTAGCGGTGTGTGGACCCGCCAGAGATCTGAGTCCTGTGTCGCCGCGACATCCTGGCCCCCAGATCCGCGAAGGTTACGAGGTGAGAGCTTTTCCTCGGACGTTCCTAGCTGGATTATCTTCCGTCGATTCTGCGGGAAGAGCTTTGCGAAAGCTACCTCCTACACCTCTACCTGTTGATGGAGGAGGTGATTGGATTTCGTTTGGACGCTGCTGCGTTGCCAGCGTAGCTTTGAAGAGCATGAAAAGGAAGAGCTCGAGATGTCTGCTCCCATCCTTACCCAGAGTCCTAGTTTTATGGGAGCAAGGAGATAGTCGATTGCATTTTTGTGATGCATCACTACAGTGTGATGTTGGCAGTGTGTGCTTGATGCAGCATGGTACTGGTGTAATTCGACTCATGCCTCCCTGGCCGGACATAATTGAAGGCTTACGGACGAAGGAATTACCCTACGTCATTATTTGGAGACTGGCAGCTGTGGTGTTTGCCATCTAGAAGTATGTAGGTTGGCATACTTGATGCTGCCCGGTGAGCACGGTGAGATTTTTCACGGACTCATACAAAGTACTTCATGTAATCTTGTTACCTCTTACAGAAGCGAAATTCGAATCTCCCGCGAGACCAACGACGAAGGTCGGTTGACATTGAGATGAATGGATTATGATAGATTACCGATCCAGCCTATTCAGAGCGGGCCAAGGCGAATGTACTATAGCTGGCTGCGTGAGCAACTGCGTTGACGCAGGAGATCAGTGCAGAGACGCTTAGTGTGATGATCACCTCAAGCAGGACTCCAGTTACTTGCAGGTACGTTGAGGCCGCGCGATTGTAGCTTGACGGTGGCTGTCCCCTAGGGCTACTGCCAAACTAATGGTCTTTGGTTTTTTGCCAGCCCACTTTATTGGATAGAATCGGGGGTGAGAAAAGAACAGATTGTGCCGACCCCCTATTTGCATGCAGAGAAGGATTCGAGATCAGACTTGTCAGTCGGGGCAAGCAAGGCGAGCTTTCCTGTGTTGACAGTGTAGCGGGCAGTACTTGCTGCGTTATAGGGATTAACCGAACTGTGTGTGCCTACAGATTCGGCAGATCCGGCAGAGCGAGGATTTTGAGAGAGGCTCATTACTCGCCTTATACGGTTCACCCCGGTCTGGAACCCAAAATTGTATAAGGATTTAAAGGCACACATACTATGGTGGAATGGAAATTGAAACAGCATGAATTGGGAGATTTTGTGGCCCTCAGTGTTTGACTTGTACGAACAGGTAAAATGACGGATCTACGACCAAGTACCCTCCGCTGGCAAGCTTTTCAGAGTCTCCAAATACCCGAAAGTGGAAGTGGGACCACCGATCGCCATCGGACTTTGTCGTTGCTAGGATACGGAGGTACTGCCAGGCTTGTTTCGACTCTCCATTTGGGTGATTAATGTTGTGACAGACTGACAAGTCCTGCCACTTTTTGCCAGTGCAGACTACTTGCGTCCCTCAAGGAATTTTAGACCTTGCACTTCTGTTATAATTGGATAAGATTAGTGAGGTTGCCATGGAGTGTCTACCTCATTGGGTGTAATCTATCGTAGAACACACCCGCGTGATCGTCTCACAACAGTTTTGGGAGGAGCTATCTAAAGATCAGCACTCACTAGGTAACTCAGCTGTCGATTTAGAATTAGCTTTTTTCACTCAAGCACCCAATACAGCGCCCATGGTCATGGTCAGTCTGACCGACTCGCGTAACCATTCAGCCCGACTACTGTGCGCAGGATCTTGTGCAGAGCATGCTGAGTCTAGATATAACTTTGGGGAGGGTGGCATCGACACTTAGGCACTGGTTGACTCCCTGTTTGCGTACACTCAATAGCTATCAATTGCAAGCCATCCATATGGAACTTCCCTAATCCCCTGAGGTAAATTGATAATATTGGACTCAATTGTCAGTTCGATCCTCTAGCACTTATCTACCCATGTGGGGTGAGAGGAAAGACCCCCTTGGCGACCTGACATCCAGTTGAGAAAGCTACCCCATTAAGCAAAAAAGGTCATACAATGCCGTTTAAACCACGACCGTCTTGAGACCGCCCAGTAGTCGCCCTTAGGAATATACACGACACTAGTAGACCCAGATCTGAGTAAATCTAGGTTAGGAGACCCTCACCGTATTCACTGAACAGTCCTCACCGTCCATAGAGGATTCGCACTGTTTGTGGTATTGTATTCGTGGAAGAGCTTTTAGTCCACTCGCCCTGATCTTGGCCCGTTCGAGGTGGGTCGGAGTTTAGAGCGAGTGCGGGCCTCACATCCTGTAGCGAAACAGGAGCTTGCCCTTTTAACCCATAAACTTTCGCGGACACCGATCCACTCAGATATGTGTGTTTCAATGTCTCCACTGGCCCTGAGGAGATGATGTGTTCGACCCCCTCCCAAGTTGATTGACTTCACCCCACTTGAGTTGGCTGAGGACCGTGTTCCATACGAGGAGCGATTGCCGGTGTTAGGATTCTTGCTTGCGAGACGACCGAATTTGCGCAACCGGTATCATACACGTAACGTGAAAGATCGCGACAAGTGCGTGTAATCAGAGCGTAGCAGTAGGCGAGACTTGGGAAGCCGGGAGGATCGAAGCCTGGACCGCGACTTTGAATGGAACCGTCCTAAATGCGCCTACAGTGTTAAGGACCTCTGTACGATATATTCTAATTGATCGTGAAGATTGATGAGTTTGAGTTTCTCGACTTGAGTGAAGAACTTTCGGCCCTAGGAGATGGATAGGACTGTGTAATATTACTTGGGCTCGGAGTCAAATGAACGAAATGAACTGCAGTATTGGCCTCGGGTGATTCGACCGTACTTCTGAGAGGTAGTCGGTGACGAGTTTACACGAGTCTGTTTTGGACTTGTGCTTCAAAAGAAGTACGCGAAAACCTGTACACGGACTTGGGCGGAACACCGAAATAGCCAAAACTGAAGTATTGCGGAACGTTTGAAATTAGATATAGGAGCGCCACGAAAGATCGTCAAGGTTTTGGAGGGCGCTTCACCGGAGATGTTGAGTGACTTGTTTTAGATTGGAATCGCTAAGTCATTTCGGATCTAATGTAAGGGCGCCCGTAAAGTGTCGTCCGAATGTTATCTCGTGAATATCGATCCTTTTTGGACACGTGTGAGGTGGTAGGTGTTGAGTTTCCCGCCGAATCACCTACCGTTAATGGCGCATCGAGGATCGGAGAGCCGTGAAGTACGGCCAAAGTCCTGAAGTGTCAGAAGGTGCTAGTCAATTCTAGCTGAGGAAAGGCGCCCGGACTTCTTGAGTTTTAGGCGCAACCGAATGTTGGATTTAGTCAGCAAGTTGCAGGTTAAGCAACAGCGTTTCTCTTGGGAGTCTTGAGGCTTATTTAGTAGTCCCCATCTCTATACTTCTATAATTGTTTAAAAGGTGGAGGACACAGAACCACCCTGTCGGTATTCTTTTCTCTACCTCTCTCTTCACAATGAACTTGGATAAATTGCATGTGATCAACAGCCCCGCGTCCAATTCCTCAAAATTCCATCTTTTCCATTGAAGGACCCATTTTTAGAGTTCCCTGCAGAACAGCAGCGTCGACCTGTGGCGTTTCTGCTATCTCGTGCGGAGGCAGTGTAGGATGTGTCCAAATCCAATTTGAAAATCTTAGGATTTGTTGGATTAGAGGACTCATAGGATGGAAGGTGTGGAATCCTTACAATTTCATTTTAGTAGGTATGTATGCTATCAGTTAGTTGTATATGTACTGGACCCCTGCGCGTGTTCTTGAACTGAAATTTTACGGTTTTTCCTTTGATCTCTATGGATCGCCAAATTACTCTAGAGTAGGAGCTGGATTTTTTGAAGTGAGGAATTGGTTTTCCTTTTATTTCATCCTCTTGCTAACTGTTTGGAGGTTCATAATTCCACCTAGTTTGAGAATTCAAAGGTGAGTTCAAGTAGCTTAGGTATTTTGAGAATTCAAGCTTAAGTGACCTGAATTGTGGATCTTGATTGAAATTTCTTATATGCGAGATTGATTTTGAATCCAGATTTTTGTTGGACGCTTCCCATTGATGGATATTTTAGATTGATCCATCACTGTATTTGGGAGGTATGTGTGACCCTATTTATACCTTGGGCTAGACTTGTGGAAAATTTTAGATACCATCTCATCAGCTTATAATTTGATGTAATATTGAGCATAGCTTGTATTGGCTGTAACTTAACTTAGAGTATCATCCATAGTGAAAATGATGGCGGAAAACCTAGACAGTAGAGCAAAATACCGATACTCTGTTCAATATACTGGCCACTTAATATTATGTGAGAGTCAAATCCGACCTACTCCGATAATGCAAATAATTTTGGTGCTTAACAAAATTTAGAGGGATATTATTTTCTACACTGAAGCCACCTTAAACATTGCAGATGTTAGAATTGGTGCTAAATTATCCTTAAATTATCACAATTCATATTGTGACATAGAATTTAGGCTTTAATAACGACATGGTTGAATACCAATTCCTATAATGGTCATGCTGGCCTACCAATAAAATAAAAAGAGACATGCAGTGTACTGGGCAGATGGTTACTGGGTTCGTCCCATATCCTGATACGAAGTCCTGAGTGGAACCTAAAAATTTCTCGAGGTGGTCAGCATTTTGCGAAGCATCAGATTTCAACTAAGATTGTTTAGTTATTGTGACTGGCGGCCTTGCCACTCGACTCCTATATAGAACCATTAAACGGATAGCTTTTGAGGTGGACATTGATTTGTTACCGTGTGAACGTCATTCGGCACGAAACTCCTTATCCACCAAATGATTTGCTTAATATAGAGTAAGCAAAAAAGCAAGCTGATACTTTATAAACCCAAATAAGATATCACATCATGTTAGTCGCAATGCGAACTAATACAATGACTTTATCTTAAATTTACCTCTTATGTCTATGTAAACTCATCCTAATTGAGCATAAATTAAAGTATAATACTCATTATTTAATACATATATAAAAAAGACATCATAAAAAAACGAACAACATGACATTCAAGCAGTACCCAAGAACTGGGATAGACTTATCCAAATTGAATAGACCAGCACGTATTCCCCTACATACCAACCGTATCACTTTTCGAAGAAACAGGATATCCGATATTTTCAGCATTCTAGGGACTCTTGTATCTGAGTGTCGTACTTTGTGTAACACCGGCCTAGTATGCTGAATTGCGATAGAAGAACATGTCTACACTCTATAATATGACGTCATCGTAAGTAAAGATACAGGACAGTAGTTTAAGCTTAGTTCTTGTAGAAAATGCTCCGAGCATCATGTGTATATTTTACACATCCTGCAGGTTAGTACATGACTGTTATTGTGTTTTTACAGGGAGTGCCCGTCGTGGCAAGACTTCGTACAGGTGGACCCAGACATCTAATTTTTTACAAGCACTTCTGTTAACAATAAAGAGAGTTTGCAGAGTGGCTTATCATTGAATCTTTGGGAGATCTTTGAAGAACATGCCCATTTTGACCCTATTTTAATTTGAGATTATAGCCTGCCGGAGCCTGATTCTGTATTGCTCTCGACAGAGATACGCTTTTTAACTCGGTTGGGTAGTCTCCGCCTGGAGTGTCCAGCTCTGGAAGGAATGACACGCTGTTTAGTCGAGGGCCCCTACTCATGCTTTTATGTTCGCTATCCAGATTTAGATGGCTTATGATGACATTGTACACGGCTACCTATTGATAGTGATGCGCAGGGTGTTGGCATTTAGTTGTGGCAATTAGGCTTAGGACTATTGGCTAAGTACGAGCATCTTATTGGGGCGGATCCGTTGTGTTTCGTATATTGTGCAGTACAGGACGGTGACTATGTGCAATTTAGAGTGATAGCTAATACCTTATAGAGTATTGACTTGATAGTGGTAGGTTGGTCGGAGAGAATAAGATAGTCGCGCATTCATTACAGCTGCTTATTAGTTTAATTCCAGGCTAACTTTGTTGTATTCTTTACCTACACACCAGCTATAATAGATATATAGACTACGATTATGACTTAAATGGTGTGGACCGTGTATTGAGGGTCTGAATTTTGCAGTAAGGGTTACCCACTTTAGGACCTAACTTTGTTTTGATATTAGTTAGTGATCACAATCACCCATATGGCTAGCCAACCTTTCCTTGAAGAGAGCACTATGAGTTATCATCTCGTCTGCTCCTGGCTGCTGCTTCTGTTCCTTGACTGGCGTCGAGGTTAACTTGATTCCGCGGAGGCTAAGATCCCTACTATATCCTATATTTTCCTATAGGAGGACCCTAAAAGGAGATGATTCTTTCGTTTAAGATTTTTTGCCAATGTTACAAGTAGTTGATAACAGGATGTTTCCTTAGTGAGAGGGGGGGATGGGAGGACGGGGGGTACCTACTTTTTGGCTTTGGAGCACTTTTTGATTTTTGATCCTATAAGAACATGTTGCAATTGTTCTATTAGTATATCATCTTTCAGCTCTATCTTCTCTTGTAGTTGCTTGAATGGTCTTTGTTTACAGGATAGGCTAAGTCGCTATCGTAAGACTGCGTATACATGAGTAATTTACTATGTATGGTCGGCGGATCTGTTATGGCGAGAGACACGCGGGAGGTAGAACGGTTTCTAGTCAATATACGTGCAGAGGGCGTGAACCCCCCCCCCCCGCCCCCCCCCCCCCCCCCCCATCATTGACCTTGCATGGTCGTAATCCGGAGTGCGGATGTTAATAATTAGTGATTATTTAATTATGTGAATGATGAAGTGATTTGTATTATGGTACTTATTTCGATTGATTTTTAAATTATTTGGGGACTATTCTTATGCTATCCATGCATTCAATTCATATTTGCCAATATGAGATGGATATGGGTTGTGACGCCTGGGCAGATAGGAAAAACTCTATCCGTTCGGTGAGTCTGGTGCACGTGCCCGTTGAGTGCTTTCGCTGTGGGCTTGGGGTTCCTGCAGATTAAGGTGGTATCAGAGCGTTTAGAAACGGTTTAGGTAGACCTAGGAGACCCTAGGAATGGAAAATCATAAGGACTTGCTCGTGAGTTGACGGAGGATATATGACTCGTGGTGGAAGTTGAAATCAAATTGGGTCAAGTTGTGTATGCCTCTATAGGATGTTAGAGGTAGAGTCAAGGTGTGGTTAAATTCTCGCCAATGGGTGTTCATGTTGGCGGGTGGTCGACAACATGAAAACCAAGGTGATGGAAATAAGCGCTCTTGTGTAACTTTCGCTAGATTGGAGTTCGTTATTTGATATTATTTTGTCTTTGGAGCTTGAGGTCATATTATTTGACCAACGGTCTTTATGTTTTAGGGAAAGTGATGACACGTGATAGGCCTTCGACAATGAGCTAAGCCGAAGGAGCCAACCGAGGGCCCCTGAACAATCCGGGCGAGTGGGTCATGGATTTTTCCCTTTTGTGAACAATTGTGTTGCGCATCATAGGAGTAGTGCAGCAACAAGTTGAGACGGCAGGGACGCCAAGAGGAGCAGATCAAGGAACTCAAGAGACTGTGGACAACAGCGGCTACGCCCGAGTGGGCCAAGTGCACATTGCACCCCTGATCAATACTCCGAAATGTAACGAAAGGTGTGACCACTAGCGGCGATGCCTGTAGCGGGCATCTGTGCTATTAGTGGCCGCGACAGTTTGGGCACTTCGAGTCCCCGATCCATGTGGTGATGGAGGCGGAGAGGGAGTGAGAAACTTGCGGCCCTCATTGGACCTTCAAGCAATTCAAACCCGCCTACATTCGACGGGGGAGAAACGATTGATCCGTGGATCGTGGGAAGACGTGGAATCAAATTCCATGGAAGACACTCTTCGAGGGTTTCTATACCCTGGAGAGGAACAAGGTACACCTTAGCGCGCACTGTGTGGAGAAGTTGGCGTAAGGTAGTATGGTGGAAGGGGGGTCAAGCAAGATCGACCCCATAGTCTTCCTCCGGTGTCATAGGAGGAGTTTTGGAGGTTGATGTTCCTTGCCTACTTCCCTCTGACAGTGAGCAGAAGAGGTTGTAGAAAGGTTCCCTAAGTTGAGAGGGAGAAAATAACCGCATGGTTGAGAGAATATGAGCGGGTGTTCTCTCACTCGTTAATGTGTTCCGCATGTAGTGCGAGGAATGATAAGGTCGGCCGACTGCTTCCAATGCAGACCTCGGTTTTTGAAGATTTTAAGGTTTGTGCATTCCTTCAAATGCAAAACCTTTGCGGAGGTGTTGGTCGAGCATTGTGGATAAAGCAAGCAAACGGCCATCACCGGGAGGGAGTGCGAATCTATGAGAAGGGACAAGGGGAAGAAGGCGACCATCGGGTGTTTGGATGTGTCAATCAAGTTCCAAGCGACCCTCGATGCATCCGCACTCGCCAATCCTGTAGCTCAGAGGTCAAATCCCACTCGGTCCTCGGCAAGGCTGCATTATTTGCGGTGGCCCTCACAAAACAACACTCAATGTGATCATGCGTTGAGAGCAAGTGTTTCAAGTGTGGCAGCGTGACCACTTGCAGTTTGATTGCCCACAAGATGATGGTCAGGCTCCTTCGGTCGCGGTCGACTTCTTCTCATAGAGGCAGCTTCGCACGGCATCCAACGACGGCGATATGTCTGCGGGGTTAGCGCTACCGACATGGCAGTGGAGGGTTCATGGCAGGCGCTGAAGCGGCCGCATGTCGCACCAGGTGGAGAGGCCTCTATATTGTTCACTTAATGATTACGATGCCAGAGCATTGTTTGACACAAGGAACATCACATTCATTTATTAGTTGATCATTTCCTACTACTCATGGGATAGATATAGTAGACCCGTTTTATGGTCGAGTAAGCCTTAGTGTCGGGAATGGTTTTGGGCTCTTTAAGTACTATGCTACGTTTGATTGTGAGAGCCGAAGTTGTATTTTTAAGGAATCGGAATCAAGAGTGAACTTGGGTACTGAGGGTTTTATGTAAAAGTCGGTTCTTTGTAAATAATGTATCCATGTCGCAGGCGAGAGATTGATTAATATTAGCTGTGTTGCCTACTAGCGACAGTGGTGGAAGGACCGAAAAGAGGTTTCCGACACTCGACGACGATTTGAGTATAGTTCGAATTTTTCGAAAGTATTTTCGGAGAGTTACCAGAATGTCACCGGGCTGGAGGATTAAATTTGTTTATAGATCTACTTCTCGGGACTGCATCAATTTTCAAGGGCTCATATCGAATAGCACCGACCTGAAAGAGTTGAAGGCCCTCAGTTGCAAGATTTATTAGATAAGGGCCTTCATCAAAGAATAGTGTATCACCTATAGGGAGACCCGGTGGACTTATTTGTTAATGAAAAAGAATGGTTCGATATGATTATGCTGTGGACTACCGTGAGCTAACAAGGTGGATAATCAAGAATAATTACCCATTGCCCCGTATCGGTGACCTGTTGTTCGTTATAAGGGTCTCGAGTATATTCAAGAATTGACTTGCAATCAGGCTATCACCAATGATGATCAAGCTAGGGATGTGCATAAGACCGCTTTTAGGATGACAGGTATGGACACTATGAATTGGATGGTCAGTGACCGTTTGGGCGCACTAATGCCCCGACGCGTTCATGGCACCTAATGAATCGTGTGTTCAAAGCCTCTATTGGATCAATTCGTAGTGGTGTTCATAGATGACTCCTAGTTTACTCCCGGAGTGAATGAAAACATGAAGAGCATCTTCGATTAGTGCCTACAGGTTCTTCGGGAGGGAACAGTTTATTGCCAAACTATAAGTAGGTATGACTTTTGGATCCACAGGCTGCTCTTCTTGGGTCATGTGATATAGAAAGTGAAGTAATTCGTGAGACCCGAAAAGAAAAGTAGAGGCAATTAAAGGATTGAACTCGAACCCGCCCCCCCAATCCTTCCGTGCCCGACAATATTACCAAGTATGTAGTTTTCTTGGCATTGCGGATATTTTCGGCAATTCATGTAGGGATTCTCAAAGGACCTCTGGTGTTAATAATGAGCCTTCCCGGAGGGAACCAAGTTTGGTGTGGAGCGAACATGTTTGCGATCAAAAGCTTCAAGGAGTTGAAGGAAAGGTTGACCACAACTCTAGGTTCTTACTTTGCCGATTGCTGGAGAGGACTTTGGGACTGTACAGAGATGAGTCGTGACATAGTCTTGGGTGTGTGCTTATGCAGCGTGGGTAGGTTATTCCATTATGTCTCCTGCCAGTTTTAAGAGCTATGAGCAGAATTTTTTCCACCCAATGACTTGGAGGAGCTAGCGGCGTTGGTATTCGTAATCAAGTTGTTGTGAGAGTGTTGCGAGGTTTATACGGATCATTAAAAGTTCTGAAGTACTTATTCACTCAAAAGGAGTTGTTGAATCTAGGCAACAGACGGTGGTTGAAATTTGTTGATTAGGACTATGACCTAACATCTGTGTACCATCCGGGTAAGGAAAATTATGGTGGCTGGTTGACACTCAGTACGAAAATCCTTGAGAACCTTGCAACAATGATCACTATTTCAACCGCAATAGGATAGGAGATGCAGTCTGGTTCGACATAGAAATCGTGACTACAGCGCCCCACACTAACTTTGATCTTCTGGTTCGGACCGACCTGTAGGAGCGATAAAAGAAACAGTTTTCAGATCCGAACTCCAAAAAGGTGCGAAACGATGTTGAGAGTGAGCGGGCCGGTGGTTTAGGTTTGGATCGGAGGGCACTCTTTGACTTCGGGACGTTTAGCGTGTGCCATACGGACGGGATATCCGTGGGGAGATTTTGAGGGAAGCTCATACTGTCACGCCCCGATCGGGCCTTTAAAACACCACTAGGTGTTGCACAAGAAAACGCATCAACATAAAGAAGAACCTAGTTCTATTACATCACATTGCACATCTTATACCCTGTTCCCAAAATTTTCCTTGTTCTTTCATACCATGACATAGCACTCATGTTTCCAACACTATGCGCAAATTACATCAAGTTTCATACATGTAATGGAAATCCCCTATACTATCAAAAGTCCAAGACTAGGGGTACAACTCTATGTATCACCAAAATGGAAGGGCCGCTATCTAGAGAGAGCGCAAAACCCTTGCCTCGCTCCGCCGCCTCACTCGCGTAAGGACCCGTGAAAAACGTGGGGTGAGAAACTATAAAAAAACATAGTTCCCAATGGGATAAGGCCACCCAAGAGAGAAGCTCGACCCACCACAGGTCCAAAGAAAACACCATATGCATAAGTTTAGATCACAAATAACTATGCAACGAAATATTAATATTTACATGCTTGTAAATAAACATAAAGAGATGCAACCAAATGAAATGATAAAATTATGCATTATCATTCTCTCCCTAGGTTCACTCCTATATTTCACCATTGCGACTAAGTTCAATTACTTGTCATTTACTTATGGTTTAGTCGGAATCGCCGTCTCACCATAAGGTTGTCCAACATTCAAGAGAGTGAACTCGTCACCTCCTATTCGAGTAGCGAACGGTCGTCGCATACTCGGGATTAGCAAAATCGTCGCATACCCCATCTCAACACCGCCATCACATGGCATGGGTAGCGAACTCGTCGCATACCCGGGATAGCAACCCTCGATCGCACATCCCATCTTCGACACCCAAAGCCAACATCATGGCAGTGGTAGCGGCTCAGGTAGCGAAATCGTCGCGCATACCCGGTGTCGATAGCAAAATCGTCGCAGCACATCCCGTGTTCACCACCTTTGCCAACTCATGGCATGGGTAGCGAAATCGTCGCGCCTACACCGGGATAGCAAAATCGGGGGCGCGCACATAGCCGCGGTTTCAATGCACCGCACGCTCATGGCATGGTAGCAGAAATCGTTTCCGATCGCGCCACCACGGTGCACCCGGGCGATAGCAAAATCGTCCGCACATCCCGATTTCAGTAAAACTTCACACCCTTTCTACGTTTGTTCACTTGGCATCACGTTGCAACCTAGCGCCTAGTTCTCATCCAACTTAGTCACCTGTATCACAAACGTCGCACCGAATGTTCAATGACACTAGGCTTTACGGACTTCACTCATTCCCAACCTCTAGTTCCCCCTCATGACTCTAGGTTCCAACATCTCAAGTTTCCACCCTATGTTCAATTGAACACTAGGTTTACATACTCTCAGTTCTCCATGTTCCAACCTACTGTTCAATGACTCTACATGTAGGTTCTATTTCACACATGTTCCCATGTGTCAACCTATGTTCAATGACACTAGGTTCTATTCTCACTATGTTCCAACCTTACATATGTTCAAAATGACACTAGGTACATCCTATTCTCTTACATGTTCCAACCTATGTTCAATACCAACGAGGTGTTCTATTCTCACATGTTCCAACCGCTATGTTTACAAATAACACTAGGTTTTTTGTTAATCATACCATGCAACCATGCAACATACAAGTATAGATAAATTGAATATAATTATACATGAATTCTATATCATGCAATAGGAGCCCTCATTGCTCTAACCTATCATGATTTTAACCTTTGCCAACATGCAAGTTCTAGGGTTCACAACACATACCATTTTATCTTTTTAAATGGCGATAAGGGGGTACCCTAGGACATGGAAGTGACCTAACTCACTTCGGGTAAACACAAACCCACCTCTTAATGAGAGGCTTCCAAAAAATTCTTGTATTCTTCAACTAGCCCCTAAGTGTCCAAGCCTTGAGTTCTTGGCTTCAACCAAAAAGCTTCTACAAGAAAAAACGGTTCGTTACCTGCGCATTACGAACCCACTAAATTCAAACTTCAATACTTTGAAATCAAGTGTCTTTACTAACATGATTTCCTATGCCCTCACAATTGCAATTCCCGGGAAGGAAAAGTCCCAATATTTTTAACTAATAGGCCTCCATTGGACAAAAACCCTCATTTAATCTAGGTTTTCACACGTGCATGCATATCAATGTAGAACCTCAAAATTTCTATTTGGCCATATCCTCCACATTTTGTGTTTTTAGATTTGCCAAAGGGGTTATCCCAAAAACCTCATTTTCAAAGGACTAAAAATCTAAGGTTTGAATCCCAAAACGTGAGGTGAACTAACCTTAATCACACGAGTTCCCCAAGCTTCTTCTTGCGCACCAAGAAGCTTCTTTTTCTTCTTTGGAAAGACCTTTTCCAAGATATCAATCCACCTTTTTCTCCAAGTTTTTGGAGAGACTCTCTAGAGATAAGAAAGTGAAGGAATGGAGAGGAGAAAAAAGTGGAGAGGAAGACAATGTGAGAAGGGGAGACAGGTCTCAGCCCTTCATACACCCCCAATTACATGTGAGAAAAGACTGTTTTGCCCCTCTCCATCACAACAACAACAAACAACCAGCCAAAACTGGAAATTTCGTAACACTGTGATACCGGTATGTGCATTGCATACCGGTATATAGTACGGGTGCTAATTCCGGTATACCCCGGAGGATTCCGCAGAACCCGAGAGCTGGTTCTCGGTTTCAACCATAGGCATTCCGGTATGGGCCCTCATCACATACCGTACTAAATCACTTCAAAGTACCGGAGTATTGGAGGTCCACATACCGGAATCCAGTGCAACTATGAACTTTACAAGTTTACAGTTTTAAACTCTATTTCGAACATGTCCGCGTTTTCGCTGCGCGTCTCATTTGCGTCGAAAAAACACTTCTCACAAGTCCCAAAACTTGGAGCTGAGAGCCTTCACATATAATTAGCCTCTCTTGCTCTAATTTTTCCATCGGAACTCCACAAATTTGTTAGAAGTTCGGTACGATGCACTCGAAATTCAGTGTACCTACACAATACATTCCCCACTTGCCAGAATCAAGGACGGCGATCCGGGCGGCAATCAAAAATGTCATAAAACTCTCGAGATGGCAATATATTGGTTTGTAGGCGCGAGAGATGAAGAGAGACTATTTGGACGCTTTGTGGCCATAGTGTTATCTAGGTGTGTCAACAGAGTCGAAAATGGCGAACATCCTTCTCTCTGGCGAAAAAAATATACAAAATCGTCGATTACCGTATGATAGAGGGAGAATATGAGTATATGGTTTCTTCGTAGGATTAGCTCTTGATAATCACGGAGGTCCATTGAACACTATGTGGGGTAGTTTGTACCTGGACCGTATGTCGCTAAAGTCGGCTCACTCCTCTCCTACCAATTGCACACCACTATGTCGAGGGACTAGTTGGCACAGCTCCTAACTTGGATGAAATTGTGCGCCATCACATCATGCCGGGTTTCCTACATCCGATCATATGCGGATCGATCCCCGCTCTTGCATCTCAATTTTAAAAGAGTTTGCACCGAGGGCTTTGGAGAACAGGGCTTGTTTTTAACACGGCATTCCATCCTCAAACAGACATTCAGTCGGAGAGGACAAACCAAAATTTAGGAGGATATTGGCTTTCTGGGGTCACGCCCCGGGGTCTAGTGTTACCCGGGACCGGTCAACAGATCCGCCGCACATTACACGAGGAAGCCCTGTGTACACGAAGCGATAGAAGCACCTGTCCAGATAATACAAGAACTATACTATGAGAGTAACAGGAGCGTTACTAAAATAAATTAATTATCACCTGTACCATTCATGTAATCCAAGTGTATAAACATAAACCAAAAGTACAACACCTCATCAACTCTCAACAGCTGGAAACAAAAACATATGTATGTGGTAGACAAGGATCTAGACTCGCGACTCTCTTACCTCGATCAGTAGATGCAGCAGGCAACGACGGCTCTACAAGAAAAAGTGGCAATAATGGGTTGTGAGAACTATCTAGAGAGTAGTTCCTCAGTAGGTACCGTCACCGGACCCCCAACGGCACTTACCTACCTACTATAGTCTACAAGGCTAACAGTAAAGCTGGTAGGTAAAAGAAACAATAAGATTATGCTGGAAGAAACTCTACATCTAATATGCACTACACTACACTACTATATCATGCTCTCTTTAGGACATATGCAGCCCTAGCTAAGAACAGTCACAACTGACCCAATCCCAAGGGACCGCCAACTGGCCAGTCCTGCCTGTGCCCAAGCTACACCCGCACACCACCCAAGAGGGAGGCCGGTCAAGTAAATGACCAAAAAGGGACTGCTGCGACATCAACGCATAGAAAAACGATCACATCCCGAGAAGCGTTCTAACATCGAAGGGCGGGAGGACCCTAACCGATGAGTACGGTAGTACGTGTTTCTATCGAGCCGTCTACGAGGCTCCACGCAGGCTGAAGTAGACAATGCTAAAATGCTTCTCAATCACGGGCCGAGAAGAAACAAAAGCTCCACAGCCCCTACGCACAATATCTGATACAAACATAAAGAATCTGGCGGAGATCCACCTTTCTTTAGAAATTGCGCGCGTACGGTAAAAAAACGCAGCGATAAAGAAAAAATCACAAATAACCAAATTTTTTCAAGCTATGATTTTTTAAAAAAAACCCTTTTTTAATCCGAGTAAGTAATTCTCAAAACCGTATCTTCAAAAAAAAAATCGCACGCAAATTTTAGAGGAATCCCCAATCAATGTTTTATTCCAAGATTTAAAGTAGATAAAGACAAGATCCTTAAATCTAGTGCAACCTTTGTGCGCCGGGATAGATCTTCACTCCGCATCCTGATGAGCCGTTATGATCGAAAATGGGTTCTATCTTGAAAGTCGCGCAAAAAAGATGCGTCCCGGCCCCTTCGTACACATAGGGTATCACCTACAACACGAGATTGAGGCCGGAACATTCTGAAATCCCGATGTCCCCCTCAAAACCAGCGGGTGGGCTAGTCGCCCTTGCAAAGGAAAACGTCCCTTTCTTTGCCTAGCAAAGGATAGACAGAGAGGGGAAGGAGAGAGATGCACAGGCGTTATAGGAGAATTTTTCCCTAAAAACTCCCCAATATCCCAAATATAGCAGAGATTAGCTTCTTCCCTATTTTAATAGAGTTAATATAATTTACCCAATAAGGATTAAGAAATAAATCTCCCTAGTTTTAAATTTTTCAATTCATTTCCCTTAAATTGGATTAGATTCCAAAATTCAAAATCCTAATTCCGATTACCGACCTTGAAAATATTATATCCATAATTTGAATAATTTAATGCTAAAATTAAAATAATGCAACTAAAATTTCTTGGCAACATAAGCGCTCCCTCCCAATAAATTCTACTAACCGTATTACTTAAAAATGGTCAATCTCTCATCGTAAAACATTTTAAAACACCCTATATTAATAACCACGGAAATTTATATACATAATTAGTTAAATAACTTAGTATCCGAATTATCAACATAAAAAGTGATTTAATTAGGTTAAGAGTCCTCACTTCTGCGATTTCCGAAAAATACGCGATCCTAGACTGTCCGATCCAGTCCACAACCTCTTTATGTGTTGTTAGACCCCCCCAATAAAGCATTCTTATTCTATCATGGGCTAAGTGAGACATATACTTCTGGATCACTATTCCAACAATACTCCCGCTGAAAAACTCCAACCCGCCCTTTATAGTGGGGTCCGGAACCAATATTTCATCCAAACTCAAGCCCCACCAAAATGAGCAAAATATCCCGTAATCATCCCCAGAATAATTGTCTCATAAGTCCCCCCCACGAAAAGCCACTAGTGGGACTGCCTAAAGCAGCCATTATAGTGGCAATCCCAGTAAGAAATGGAATAACTAATAATCGCCCTTGGGGTACGGTTAACCCCGTGATGGATACAAGTCGCTTCGAATCAATGAAGTCCTTCCCCCGACCCTAGACGTATAGGTCATTAGGAAAACAACAACTCGAGTCCCCCCCAAAACCCCCATTCCCGTCCCCCTGTCCCATATTCACCAAAAAAATTTAAAATTAATTGCCACCACTCCAAGAGTTTTCCTAATATTATCACCCCCTCAACCCCCTCTTTTTTTTTCGCCTATTATTAATTCACTGAGCCTTGCCACAAGGTCCCCCCCCTTTCATAAACTTGGTGCCTCATAATCACATAGGACTAACGCCCCTTAAAATCTACCAAAGGGAGATAGATCTACCTTTATAGGATGCAAACACTAACCCCTATGCCCCCTACACCACGAACCCCTACTGCTGCCCTAACATGCATCACCGTAAGGACCACCCGAAAAATGGGAGACTAGGGACCAAGTGTATACATCAGTACACCGCTCAAGACTACAGTAACCTCATTGTGGAGAGGTAGCCGAGGCATCAAAGTCGCAGTTCAAAGTGGGATCAGTCACACTACTGCAATATTGAAGTAAGTCACTGACCGAGTAAGTAGAAAGAATCTATAGTGTACTTCTCGTATTGGTCCCACAACACCCGGTAGCCCACTGTGGAGGTATACCCTTGTTTCGCCTCTAAAAACCCCATACCCCTGACCTGCACCATTCGCTCTAGTGTCCTCCACAACTGATGACTCGAGACTCATCTACCCTAAAAGGGAAGCGACCTGTCTGTTGCACCAATCTCATTGAGATCAATCACCGTTTCCCCCCCGTGATGATCCATCGATTGGGAAGAGCATTTAGGAATTAACCACTAATGATATACATGGGTTCTCAAATTGCTCCATCAACACTTTTTAGAGAATAATAATGTCATCATCTTATTAATTCCTTGGACGATCTCATGGGGGACAACATGCAACAATGCTGATGATTCCCGAAGTGGTAATTTTGGTAATTTTCACTGAGGGGGCTTACATAAAGGGGCGAACCCCTTCCCCCTTTCTTCTCTTTGAAAATGTACACACACACAGGGAGAGAAGGGAGAGACGAAACTCCTCCTCCCCTCACTCACTACCACTTGCATCTTCCCCCCTTCCCTTCCTTCCTCTCAAATTGGAGATCCTCTTGGTGGATGAAGTCAAGCTCCTTGGGAAACGCCTTGGAGGGAACCGAAAGATTCGAGCTCGAGCCATGCATGGTGGCTTCTGAGTGAGCTCGCGCACTCCGGCGGTGCAGTTCTTGAGACTTTGGTAGTTTAGAATTTCGGATATTGGACACAGACTAGACGAAACTGCGTCATTGTTTGGAGCGACCCCGTGGCTAGTCTAATAAGACTACCAAATCTGTCTAGAGATTAGCATAGAGATTTTTGGGTTGTTTGCCGATGATGTGTTCTCAGGAAAGTCCCTAGGCTTGACAACGAGGGATGTTCTTGTGCGACGGTTCTAAAAATTGTTTACACCCTTTAGACACCCTAGTATCTGGGAGTTACAAGACAATGTGGGACAACTCCATTTTGAGTATGAGTTCCAAGACGAATGAGATCGGTATGAAGTCTTCCGAAGCGAGATTTAACGAATCTCCTTCATGTGTGTGTGCGGGCTATGGAGCTTGAAGACCAAGTTTTCACGACGGCCAAGGAGCAAACAAGAGCCTGACGAGTTGCAGGTGTACTACTAGCAATCGAGGAAGAGTGTAAGGTGGGTCTCTTGTTTTAACCCCGCAGTAACATGGTTACATCACTTCTACCTGTCTAGCTGTAAATATCCATTTAAAGATAAAATAGTAATGTGTTGTTGAACCACCCACACAGAACTTCGCATGTGTGGCAAAGAGGAACAATCAAGTCTACTTAGATACAGTTAGACATGAGCATGCGTATTGCATGTCATGATATTAGAAGTCAAGTAGACATCTTAATTATCCTATACTTAGTTGCATGGTCTGTCATGCTCTTGATGCTGACACCCTATTGTTATTGAACATAGGTTGGTAACATTATGAGAATGGAACCTAGTGTCCAGTTGAACATAGTTGGACACTGCGCACATGAATTGGAACCTCAATGTTAGTTGGCACATAGCGTGGAACAGTGAGACCTTCGGAAACCTTATGTTATTGCTAACATATAGGTTGAAACATGATCATGAGCAAAGGCAACACCTTAGTGTCTGTCATTGGACATAGATTATGGATACATGTAGAGAATGCGGAAACCTAGTCTGTCATTGAACAGCATCGTGACTGGGACATGAGATTGCACCTGCACTATGCTTCTATACGACAATCCATAGGGTTTGGAACATGGTGAGAAATGGAGAACCTAGGTGTCCATTGCAAATCCATAGTCTTGTGGAACAAAATCGAGAATGCATGAAACCTAGTAGTCAGTGAACACACCTAAGAGTTGCCGCCACCCATGAGACATGGACAACTCTAATGTATATTCTCAACCCATCAGTTTGCGAACCTTGAGAGTGGGAACCTAATGTATTGACCTCATATGTTCTGGAACCGATGACAATATCCATGGTCGTAGTGCTCTTGGACATAGCGTTTGGAACATGTATAACTACGGAATCCCTAGTGATTATTGAACATAGGTTGGGCGACATAAGTGATACGAATGGAACCTAGTTTCCATTGAACATAGGTTGAGGAACAGTGAGAATGAACCTAAGACTCATTTAATGAAACATAGTGTTGGAACATGTGAGATTTGAGGAAACCTAGTGATCATACGGACATTAGGTGTGGCACAGTAATGTGAATATTAGTGGGGGAATATAGTCCGGTCACACAATACTGTTGGCGACGCGATTTTCTGCTATCCCCGGTGTCATGTTTATATGGGCGGGGACGGCAACTTTTCGTCGTACCTATCTGGCTTATTGTAACCGCTTGCGTATCGGCTCGTGACGATATGAATTTGGTGCCGTATGTGGCTCGGACGATTTTTTCTGCTACTCCGCGTGTGGGTAGCGCAATTGATTTTTCGTATAGCCTATTGCCATGATGTTTTGGCGGTGTGTGATCGGTGGTAGTGAGAAGGGGGGGTATTATGTGTCGACGGATTTTTCTATCCCCGGGTTTCGTGGATGCGACGATTTCGATGATCCTATGACCAAGAGTTAGGCGCGGTATGTGTGGTGTGTATGAAATGTTTCAGAGTCTCCTAATACCTGAGTGAAAGTGGGACCAGATCGCCATGGACTTTGTTGTGGGATTACCGAGGACGCAGGCTGGTTTCGATGCCATTTGGGTGATAGTGGACAGACTGACCAAGTCTGCCCACTTCTTACCAGTGCAGACTACTTGGTCCAGAGATAGACTTACTCAGTTATATTTGGACGAGATAGTGAGGTTGCATGGAGTGCCTACCTCGATTGTGTCGGATCGAGACCCACGGTTCGTCTCTCAATTTTGGAGGAGTCTTCAGACAGCACTGGGTACTCAACTTCAGTTTAGCACGACATTTCATCCACAGACCGATGGCCAGTCTGAGTGGACCATTCAGACTCTGGAGGACATGTTGAGAGCATGTGTCCTAGACTTTGGTGGAGGGTGGCATCGACACTTAGGACTGGTTGAGTTTGCGTACAACAACAGCTATCAAGCGAGCATCCAAATGGCTCCATTTGAGGCATTGTATGGACGCAAGTGTCGATCGCCCTTGCATTGGAGTGATGTGGGTGAGAGGAAGACCTTAGGTCCTGACATCCTGTTGGAAGCGGAAGAAAAGGTCAAGATGGTTCGACGACGTCTTGAGACCGCCCAGAATCGACAGAGGAGCTATGCGGACACTAGGAGACGAGACTTGGAATTCCAGGTTGGAGATCACGTATTCCTGAAAGTCTCACCGTCCAGAGGGATTCGCCGATTTGGTGTTTGTGGGAAGCTTAGTCCACGGTTCATTGGCCCGTTCGAGGTGTTAGAGCGAGTGGGGCCGGTAGCGTACAGGATTGCCCTACCACCGCAACTTTCCGGAGTCCACGATGTGTTTCATGTCTCGGCCCTGAGGAGATATGTGTTCGACCCCTCCCACGTGATTGACTTCACCCCACTTGAGTTGGCTGAGGACCTGTGGTACGAGGAGCGACCGGTGCGGATTTTTGCTCGCGAGACGAAAGAATTGCGCAATCGGGTCATACCGTACGTGAAAGTGCAGTGGAGTAATCACGAGGAGCATAAGGCAACTTGGGAGCCGGAGACGGTGATGCGGGAATCCTATCCCTACCTTTTTGAGTTTTCTAGTTGAGGTATGAGTTTAAGTTTCAAGGACGAAACTTTTCGTAGGGGGGAAGGATGTAGTACCCCTGGGGCCTAACTGACGAAATGACTACAGTATTCTAGACTGTTCGACACTTCTGGAGAGTGTCGGGACGAGTCGGAGTTGTTTTGGCGCAAAATAGACGCGAAAATGGACACGGAGCACCGAAATAAGCCAAACTGAAGTTTTGGACGTTTGGTACTTTAGGGCGCCCAGAAGGCGCCCAGATGTTGAGTGCTTGTTCTTTGAATCGCTGAGTCATTTCGAATCTAGTTTTAGGGCGCCCGGAAAGTGAGTCCGAATGTTCACCTCGTGAATATTGATCCTTTTGACACGTGTGAGGTGGTAGGTGAGTTCCGCCGGACCACGTTAGGGCACACCAGACCACGAGGCGGAGATTCCGAGGTGCTGGTTGTGTACTGTCCAGAGGAAGTGGGCGCCCGGTTCTTGGATTCTGGACGCTCGAATGTTGGATTTCCTACAGGTGCAGGTTAGCATCATGTGTTCTTGAGGCTTTTGTATCCCTTTCTTCGGCTCTAAGTAGATGGGGGCGAACCCCCTGAAGCTCTTTTACGCCCCCTCTCATGGTGAGCCCTAGATAATTACATATTAGCCCCTCAAATCTCCCAATTACATCTTTTCCCATTGGAGGCTTTGGATTCCTGCATAACAACAGCGTCGACCTGTGGAGTTTCAGATCCTGTGCTGTGTAGGAGTGTCCAAATCCCACGAAACTTGGTTTGTTGGATTGTGAACTCGTAGACAAAGGTGTGGGATCCTTTCAATCGCTATTTGGACAGGTATGTATGCTGAAGTTGCTGTTTTATTGGACCCCTTGTGTTCTTGAACTGAAATTTGGGATTTCCTTTGATCTTATGGATCCAATCTCTATGGAGCTGGATTTTTGAAGTGAGGATTGGTTTTCCCTCATCCCCTGCTGGTTTGGAAGATCTTCCCACCAGAACTTGAGATTTTTGAGGTGAGTTTTTGTCATGCCCCGGGGCCCCAGCGGAAGCCCACCCGGGCGCATGCACAGACCCGCCGTGTACACAAACAACCAACATGCACACAAGGCGTCTAATAACAAGTATGAAAGAAAGGAATAAAACAAGTAATCCTAACATTATAATCAGAGCATACATACTAAACAAGTAAGGTCTCAAGGTAAAAGCATGAAATACTATAAAAGTAAAGTCACTACCAAAGTTTAGTACAACATAAACCCAAAAAGGGGCATAGGGTAGTCTCTACAAAAGTGGTCGATACAAAAACACCTCTCAAGTAAAATAAAAGAAAGGTGCGCCACCTAGTCGCTAGCACCCTCGCGATCTAGCTACTCGCAATGCCCTTGCCGCGGTCCCTAGCCTCTCCCGCAGTGGATGGCTCTGAAATAAAACAACAAACCCCAGGGGGATGAGAACTATTATTCAATAGTTCCCAGTGGGTAAGCCGCCGAGAGGAGCGGAGTACACCACTAGGCCAACTGAGGCAAAGTAGGGTTAGATAATAAAAGCATATTTATAAATGAAACTTCAATACTACTATGCCTCAAGATATGATCATATTAACATGAACTAAACTACTCATGCACATGTATAAGTATGCAACGTTTCACCTTTTACTATATGAATGTTCATTTTGCATATTACATAAATGTGTAGTCATAAAGAGTACATTAGAGGGATGTTCACTTGTGCCGTGCCTAATGGCTCCGTGGTAGTCAACACCTCACGCTTCGGTGAGCCTTACCCACGGCGGTTCCATTTCGGCGCTCTCAACCACACGTGCGAAACAACTGTCGCGAGGCCAACTCCGGAGTGCCGGCTTGTGGGGAGCGACCCTCACAAGCATGTGTAAACAAGCATAATGGCCAACAAGCAACAATCAACCATAATATAATATCATGCATCATTTCTACAACATGGAAAACCAACTAATGTCATTCTAGATGTTCATCTAAGTGGAATGTCATAAGTTTAACTTCACATTGTGATTCTAACATGTCATATGTCACATATACTCTATATTAGTCCAACAAGCTAAGTGTTTTGAAATCCATTGTCCATCTACCATCACACATGTCTCTATTCCTTCAAGTAAGCAATTAAACAAGTACATGAATGAAATATTCACCTCCCATAGCCAACCATGATGCGCTATGTTTAAATACTATGCAAATCTCCTACTACATAGGGCATATAATTTGCATCTATAAAGCACATGAATTTCATGCATTCTAAATTTCTACCATGTCATAATGAGTGTGAATATGCATTAATTTAAGCTCTTAAGCTACAACGATGACATAGAGGGAATTCACCCATTTCGGTGAGGTCAAACCCACCCGATGCCCTTCGGAACCTCGCAGTATCCGAAAACAAAGTTGTCCCCTCGATTTCTAGCGCCCTAAAGGAGATTCCCAAGGGGTTAGAACATCGAACAACCAAAATCGAAGAACGACATACGAAAAGGGGAAAAAGGGTGAAAATACCTTAGATTAAAAATCTCTTGTCCAAAGTCCAAAATAGAGTTAGGAGGCCTCAAATCCAACCTAACACAACATTCTACACCCATCAATTCCCATTCAAAATCCCGAAATCAAGAAACCCTAAAAATAAACCCTAGGTTTACCATAATGGGATTTCTCCAACAAAATCCCAAATAAACTACAAAAGAGGGTTCAAAAGAGGAGGACTCACCTCTTCAAAGCTCCAAACAAGATCCAAGGAAGCTAGGTTTGGAGATAAACCTCAAACAAGCTCTTCTCTTCCTCCACCACGTCCACCAAGAACAAGCTAGCAAGCTTGAGTGCAAAAGAGAAGGAAATAGAGATCAAACCCTAGGTTTCCTTCACCAAGAACCCAAAAACCTAGAGAGAGAAAGGGAGAAGAAGCCTACCTTTCTTTCTCCAAGTCCTCAGCAATATGGCTGAGAGGGGGGCTGTGAAGGGTTAAGTGGTATGATGTAACAATTGCCCTAACACCCCTCCAAAAGCCAACATGCGCAAAACAGCTCAAACAGAATTTTCGGTTCTGTATACCGGTATGCGTATGGGCATACCGGTATCCAGCCAGAATTTCTGCAAACCCGAGCCTCGGCCAAGCAGGCTACGCGAAGGGATTCCGGTATGTGCTGATGCCAGTACCGGTATATCAACTCCAATACCGGTATGCGATGTCCCATACCGGAATGCCAGCCCATTCCGGTATCCTCAGCGGGATTCCGCAGAACCCGAGAGCTGCGCAAACCGGTTTATCACTGGATTCCGGTATCCCAGGGTACATACCGGTATGCAATGCCAAAACCTGCAGTTTTGCAGATTTCGACTCCCGGAGTCCGTTTTCGCACTTCTCAAGTCCCGAAAACGCTCCCAAGGGCTCGAAACAAAACCAAAACCTCCAGATTAGTACGGAGTACTAATCTCACACTAGAACCTTGCAATTCGCTAAAGTTCAGTGTACTACAGTTTTAGCTCAGATTTAGAGGTTTAAGCTTAAGTGCTGAATTTATGTGTAGTTGATGGATTTCTTGGATTTTTGAATCCAGATTTTGTTGGAAACTTCATCGATGGATTTTGAGTGATCCCTCACTGTATTTGGGAGGTATGTGACCATATTCCCTGGGCTAGACTTGTTGGAATTCCAGGAATTAAGCTAGAAGTGCTATTTGCTTAGTTGCTGAAGTTCTGGATGCAGGTTCTGGGCATCCAGAAGTTGGGTCTGAATCCTTGCTAAGGCTTTTTGGAGATCGAATTGAATTCCGTTTTGGCTGAAATTTGGTGGGATTGTTCTCGAGCCCTGCTGGTGGGTTGGGTAAATTTTTACTGCATTTGGACTTAGGATTTGAATTTAATCGCATGTTGAACCCCTGTTGGTCGTGCTGCCATGCTGCAGTTCTGGGCTGATGTACTTGGCGCCCAGAACTTGAGCAGGGAGGATCCGAATCCTGGTTTTTCTGGTTCGAACCCGGTTTCAGCTGGTTTTGTTTAGAGACCTTCCACTCGACTACTAGCCTTTGTTGGTTAGCTTTTGAAGTGGGCAGATATTGCCGAAAGCTTCGGAATTCCTCCTAAGTTGTAGAGAGTGCAGCATGTTGTTTTATTATCAGATTTTTCATGTTAGTAGCTCAAATTCATGAATTTGCATGTGTTTATATGAAATCTGAATTTGGAGTATAAATTAATAATTTATAGTCATGATTTATATGTTGAACTGGGATTTGACTTAGGAGAAAACTCGTGAACCTACAACCGTCACTTTTCGAAAGTTTTATCAGATTTAGCTCTAAGAGCCGTTTCTGTTCTTGTATCACCGATGTTAGTGCGAGGTGGATACTTAGATTATTGTAAGACGAGTTTACGCTCGTGCTGAGATGCCGAGCTTGTGTATACAGCAGGGTTAGACTGTTTTGTATTACCGGGTGCCGTCGGGGTTGACGGTGGACCCAGATTCTTGTTTTAGTTTCAGTTTGTGCCGAGGGCACGTGAGCTTGGAGTCTTTGACCCATTTGACCCTTTTTTATTTGATTATAGCCTACCGGAGCCTGATTGTGCTCGACAGAGATACACTTATTAACTCGGTTGGGTAGCTCCCCCGAGTGCCGCTCCGGAGTGAGGCCTCTCATGCGTTGATGTCGCTGCAGATTAGTTGGATATGATTCTTGGACCGGCTACCTTTTGGTAGTGTGCGGTGTGGCTAGGCTTTTGGCTGGACGAGCCTTTTTGGGCGGTTCCGTTAGATTGGGTCAGGAGTGACTATTCACATTAGTGATGCTTATACTTTGAGAGTATGACTTAGATAGTGGTAGGGTAGTGGCATTTCAGCTGTAGAGTTTATTCCAGCTTACTTTTTGTTTCTTTACCTACCAGCTATACTGTTAGTCTCGTAGACTTAGTGGGTAGACCGTTGGGGTCGGTAGCGGTACCCACTTAGGACTACTTCTTTTGATAGTAGTTCTCACACCCATTGTTGCCACCTTTTCTTGCAGAGCCTTTGACTGTTGCGGCTGCTGCTTCTGTTCCTGCGGATCGAGGTAAGGCAGTCGCGAGCTAGATCCCTACCATTCCCAGTTTTTCCTAGAGGAGAACCCTACTGGAGATAGTTTTATTTTGAGTTGTGCCATGTACATATAGTGTGAACTGGTTGTTCCTGTGAGAGGTGGACTTGTACCTATTTTGGCTTGGGAGAACTGTTGTATTTTGGATCCTATATGTACAGGTGGCTTTTGTTCTATTAGTATGATCTTATTTCAGCTCTATATCTCTTGTAGTTGCTTGTATGCTTTATTTACAGGTTAGCTATCGCTTCGTATACATAGAAAATTCTATATACACGGCGGATCTGTTAGCGAGCCCGGAGAAACGAGTAATCCGGGGCGTGACACCTAAGTTGTGATCTCTCCTAATCGATCTCTTATTTAAATCTTCGAATTCCGGATTTGTCATTTATTTCTTTTAGTTTGATTTCTAAGAATCGCTCAATCCGTAATTTTTTTAAGTAATTCTCGAAACCCTAAACCGTCCTACATCACAAGGCTAGCAAGATAAGTCTCACATCGCCTGGTAATCTTGGACTGTGTGTGTTTAGGGCTGACGAGGACGTCAAGGCCTAAACAGGGAGAGTTTGTGACACTCCAATAGTCCCATATCGGATGGGAATAGGGTTGTCATTGAATTTATAAGAGACTTTGGACCCGAATAATAATAACTGGACTTAAGCATTTTTGGCCGATAATTTGGGCCCAACGAGTTATTATTGCTAGTGGGCCGGGTCATTACACATAGGTCGCCCTAGGGATCTCTTGCCACACCCACAGGTGGACTATCCACATATCAGGGCTGCTGCAATATCAACTCGCTAAGCCAAACTCTGAAGCGGCACTCGAGGGGGTGATCCCACCGAGTATAAAAGCGTGTATCTCTATCAAGCTCAATATGGCCCATGCAGGCTATAGTCAATGCAAATGATCAACTAGATCATAAAGGATACTATCCATGTGCCCTTAGCACAATCCGGTATGCATACAATTTGTTCAGAACCGTCGTACCAACCCACGGCAAAAATGAATCTCCAACTAGAATATACCAACTATCATCACCTCAAAGCCTAAGTGTAAAATAATCCTACACTGCCATAGATAATCACCACCCATTACCCTGGGCATATAATCAATTGAAATCGATACTACCAATTAACTTATTGCATGATTCAGTTTGAGGAAAATATGCTACAGTGCATGTAGGAGGATTATCATTTCAGGTAGATGACTAAAGAAATAATTGCAAGTGGAATATCAATACCAAGCAACCAGGTTCAGGTTCAACATAAAATATGTCCAATTTACTAGCAACCAACTAAGAAAAATGTCTAGTTTTTTACCAAATAACATACTGCATACATGCAGGATTACAAGCTAGACATAGTAAATAGTCCATTGTATTCTGTAATCTTAAATCCACCTGGAAAAAAAAAATTAATCCAACAGTGGAATAAACTGCTCAAAGACCTCTTCATAGTGCAAGAAGACTCCACAAGACCCAGCAAAACAAACTCCAACCATTCCAAGTAAAACCAATAGGAAATCTCCAAATCTAGCTAAAGAAGAAAGGCACTAGTCCTCATCCTCCTCACTCAGCTACGAACAACACCCGCAGGCCAAGCTTACAGAGGAACTCCACCTTAGGCAGGCTCACAGTCCCTTTGTTTCAGCTCCAGCACCAGTAGAGGAGATGAAGTAGGGAAAGAGAAGGAGATGGAGTGAAGTCTCTAGGTGATTCAGAAGTGAAAAAGATGTGAAGCGTGAACCCCTGGACATATTTATAAAGAAAGAACAATTGTAACGACGCCCTCGAAAAAATAAACTTAACACACCTCAGCCCAAACCGCTATTTTTGGGGGCCTGAATCAAGCTTTTCGGCATCCAAACTCATCGTAACTCCATCCGAATGATCCCGCGGGAAGCCGATGAGAAGTGCGGATCCATCGTAACTCCATTTGAAAGTTTTTGGGCATTCGAAACCTTGCTGCTCGAAACTACTATGAATCATTGTACATGTATCGAGCCAACGGTCAGATCACCACCAACTCAAATCCAAGCGGCTACAGTATTTTCGGGCATCTGAAAGTAGGGTTCAAAGTAACATCAAAGCTTGTACAGGACTTCTGGGCACCCTAAATACTTTCTAGGTGTCCGAAACCTATAGAGACTTTAGTTTCAATAGGTTTTGAGGTTCCAACATCATTTTCGCGTCCATTTCCTGCTAAAACGGCTCCAGTTCGGCCCGACACCCCACAGACATGCTAACCAGTTGCCCACATTCCCGGACCCAACTAATAAGCTCTAGAACACTGCACAATATGTCTGATGAATGTGTTTCTACTAAAAAAAATAAGGGTTCAAGTTGTAATCATGTGCTTATATGTAGATGATATATTAATATTTGGAACTAATATGGATGGGATCCCTTATGTTAAAAGTTTATTAACTCAAAATTTTGATACCAAAAAGATTTAGGCGTAGCAAAAATAATTCTAAATACAGAAATCATTAGGAAGGATATTTTGATAATTTTATCACGAGAATTATGCCAAGTAATTGTTAAAGAAATTGGGTACTTTGATTTAAAATCTGTTAATACTCCTTTTAACCCTACAACACACCTAAAGAAAAATACAAGCAATCTTGTTGTGTTGATATGCATAAATCATAGGGTCATTGGGTTTTTTAATTAATTTTATTAGACTTGATTTAGCTTTTGTTGTAAATAAGCTAAGTAGATATTTGTGTAACCCAAGTAGAGAGCATTGGTTGGCACTTGAAAGAGTACTTGCTTATATCAGAGGTACTCTTTCATATGCATTACATTTTAGTGGCTACGCTCCTATCTTAGAGGGCTATAGTGATGCAAATTGGAGTAGTGACATCTTTAATATCCAATCGACTACAGGATATGTATTTATTTTATGTAGTGCAGCAGTCTCATGAAAATATAACCAAACGAACACTAATAGCCAAAAGTACTATGGAATCTAAAATGATAGCATTTAACTTTACTGTTGGTGAGGCAAAATGGCTGAAAGAATTCCTGCATCATATTTCCACTTGGTAGGCATCCAATTCCACCAATATCAATACATTGTGATTGTAGAGCAGTGATTGATAAACGTGCACAGAAAAATTTAGAAGTAAAGAGAGTAGATATATGAAGATATAAATATATTAGAGGGTTAATTAAACAACATATGACCCATAAAGAATATTGCTGATCAGCTGGCTAAAGGTTTATCTAGGGCGGTGGTTCTATAGTCGTCGAGGGGGATGGGGTTAAGCCTACAATAGAAGTCATCGGCGGTGGGAACCCAACCTAAGTGGTTGAATAGGTAGAAACAAACTGAATGTATGACTAATGTGTGGAGCTTAACGACCTGACCCGTTAGCAATAATAATTCGTTGGGCCCACACTACCGGCCCAAAATACTTAAGCCCAGTTATTATTACCAGTGTCCATGGTCTCTTATATAACTCACAACCCTATTCTCATCCGATGTGGGACTATTGGAGTGTCACAAACTCTTCCTGTTTAGGATCTGACGTCCTCGTCAGCCCAATCATACTGACACAGCCTAAGCTCACCAGGCGATGTGAGACTCGTCTCGCTATTCTCGTCATTTTGACCCTGGCTTAGCCTGTCGTTCTTCGACCCTGGCTTAGCCAGTCATTCCGACCCTGGCTCAGCCGAGACTCATCTTACACTTCCGGCTGGTGATTGGCTCTGATACCAAATGTAACAACTCGACCCGCTAGCAATAATAACTCGTTGGGCCGCCGCTACCGGCCCAAAATGCTTAAGCCCAGTTATTATTATTAGTGTCCATAATCTCTTATATACGCAATCACAATCCCATTCTTATCCGCTGTGGAACTATTGGTGTCACGCCCCGGGTTACCTCTTCCCAGGCGCATGACCAGATCCGCCGCATACACAGTATCTCTACCATGTATACGAAGCGAAACAACATCCACAATAAAACACACAGAGCTAAAGGTATCAACAGAGCTGCTATATAATATATCAAAAGATCACTGTACATACATCATCCATAACTCTCACAAATAACTCTCATATACAGACTGATATCAACATCACATAGTATGTACAGACTCAACCATCTATCCAAAATGGGTATACCTCTAGCCAAATATCCGGGGAATAGCTCTACCCGACGGTCTCCTTTCCGCGCTCAGTATGCACAACAGGGGAAGAAGACTCTGCAAAAAGATGTCACCAATGGGTGTGAGAACTACTATCAATCAAGTAGTCCTCAGTGGGTACCGCCACCAGCCTCAGCGGTCTGCCCACTAAGTCCTCAATCTCAAGAGATATGAATAGAGCAATAAAAGAGTAGGAGATATACTACCACTACTATGCACAAAGCTCAACTGTCAGTATGAATACCAATGAACTGAATATACCAAATGAGGACTATCATACACAATACAATACCTGCGAACCAGCCAGTACAGGAACCCCATCTGTACCTAGCTCTCGCCATACAATACCTCTCAATACAATACCATACCATGCGGCCTGATCACGCTCAACCCTACAGGGAGCTGCTCAACCCTCCAGGGAGCCGACTAGTACAGGAAGCCCGTCTGTAACTAGCCCCTCGTACACCTCTCTGTACGGAACATGCCAACTCTAGAGTGGTACTCGTGGGAGCGACCCAACCGAGTAAAGTACAACCATAGTAACCGCCAAGCACCCGCAGGTATATGATCGACACGACTAGGTCAACAAAGGATCAAGTGCCCTTGGCACCTCAAAGAATAGTCAACAAGTAAGACCCAATTCACTGTGCCCTTGGCACCACAAAGGATAATCAACAAGTATGACCCAATCCATGCTCTCACAAAGAACCACGTGCCCTCGGCACAATCAATGCTCCAGTGCTCACAATCATCTCTACTCTACCACAAAGAGGAGGCTCTCAACTCTACCACAAAGAGGAGGTACAACAACATAGCACGAGCCACAACATGATCACCTACACTACATGCACAACCACTGGTACAAGGAATCAACAGAATAGGTGTAGGTCCAATCATGCAACAATATGATACAAAGAAATGCATGCTCATATACATATCATTAGCACATCTAAGATCATAACATGCCCATGCAGTCTATAGATCAGTCTCAACCTAACATGGCATCTCTACATAATCTTAGCATGGCATACTATCATAATCCCAATATCATAATCCAATATCCACATATCATAATCCAATCATGCTAACATAATCCAAACAACATCATATCATATTATGCTAACATGAGATAAAACACGTAGGAGGAAGTCCACTGAATCTGGCAAACATACCCACCTCAAATGCTAATCCAACCACGGTGGGGAAAGAACAAGCCTCAGATCCAACCCTCCAGATAACGCACTCCGACAGTACTCCGATCTGTCAAAACCTCCAAGGAAACTGCTATCTCCAGCAGAATAACGGCTCGACACCAGATCAGATCAGCAGGATAGAGGAGAACAAGCTAGATCACAAACTAATGCCAACACATGGCCCTTACACTAGCTTTCTCTCTCTAGAAACAGGGATCTCGGAGTGGAAAATGAGCCAAAGTGATCAGGGACGCCTATTTATAGGCTCCCAAAATCCAACATTCGGGCGCCCACTTCCCAACTTTCGGGCGTCCGGAAACCCTGCCGTACAGGTGTCGTCGTGCGGCCAAGCGGCCGGTCGTTAGTCATCAGGCGGTGGGGCGGCGTGTCTCCGGCGATCGACACGTGTCCTGCGTCGCGACACGTGGCCCTCCACGTCAACAGCTCAAACCGGATCCTCGTCCGGGCGTCCGAATCGTGCGTCCAAATCCAGAATCCGTCGGCCACAACCGGATCGTCCACAAAGTACAATAGGGTCCGGATCATTCGGGCGTCCACTTCGCCACTTCCGGGCGCCCGAATGCCGTCGAGTCCAGAAACCCTCAAAATTTCCCGAGTACTACAATTGGAGTGTCACAGGAGCACCCTTTTATATTTCCTGTCCCTATGGCGATGGTGGTCAAACTACAAAAGTTAAGAGATGAGGAAGAGCTAAGCTCTGAAATGGTTCCGAGACCCGTGATGCAGGGTGTTACCTTACCTACACCCTTATTAGGACCTACTAAGTGTGTAGAGTCATGAGGCCACGACTATGGAATTTGGGATGATTCCTAAAACATACATGATTTGATACATGCATATGGCTATTGAAAGCACACATTCGCTATGAACAAAATCGGATGTTCTGTGTGTGTAACTTGTAGAAATCGTTTCACCGGCCCAATTCAAGCCTAGCCATCGAGTGCCCGCAGATGTATACAATCAACACTAAGCTGAGGTTCAAACTAAAAGGTATCTATAGCCGAATGCGCAGTATAAAGATCTCAACTAATTTTGATGGCTTTTAATTTTTTATCTTTATTAATGTTTGGAGTGTTTATATGTTTTCGATTGAGAAGTTTTTAAATTAAATTTTAAACTAAGTGGGGAAATGTTGTCATTAATTAAATTTAAAAGTTTTTATTTAAATCTAATAGACAACTAAAAGATTTAGTGTAAAATTCAATTTAAATATAATCTACTTAATAATATGAGGAAAGTGGACCCACATATTCCCTCTCTCCTCTGTCTGGAAAAGAAGTAATGTATCCCACTTTCTCATGAGATGTGGCATTGTCTATTCCGCTTTAGCAGAACGTAGTACAACGGTCCTTTGGATCCTCAAAGTTACTATAAAAAGGGAAAATGAAAGATACGTATCTTCATGATTCTAACTAATAGATTTTTTTTCCTTCTCATCCCTCTTTTCTCTGCTTGCTTCAATTTTCTATTATCTTGAGTTGAGATTTTGAAAGCCGGATTGACATTCAAGCAAGCAATCATTTGAGACCGTGCAATTTAGGAGATCGGAATAATCGAGGTGTTGTATCGCTAGAGTAACTACGCCGGAGACTCGCACATGGAGGGACTTAAGTTACTCTAAGACAGTGCATTGCACATCTCACTAGGCTATTTCCCGAAACCCCTTATCTTTTAATTTAGTTTGTTTTAAATTTCATATTTTATTTGTTCTTATTTAATCAAAAATCTATTAAATCAAATCAAATTCTAGAACGTAACCCAACATTTGTTGCTTGGAGGAGAGAGGATTACAATGATTTTAGGCTTGAGGGCTTGGAGAGACTGAGGCTTTCCCGTCCTTCTTAATTAGACTAACTTTGTTCCCTACAAAGTCCAGTAATTAGGCGCCAAGTGGTGGTGGTTTCACATAAACCACAAAGAGGCAACTACTAGCATAACCTACTAATTACTCCTAACTATTAATTATATGAAAATGGACACTACAATTAACTATATATATATATATATATGGGGCAGCGCACTAACTTGTTGGCATCTGCATCCACAATGTAATGCTTTAAAGTAGCTTCTAAAAGGATCCAAACTAACATCCGAAATATTTGCGCCGCTTTAAGTGATTACCAAGAGCTGGAGGAGAGGGCTTTCGCTAAGTTCATCAATCCTACCTCAGAGGACTTTGGAAACGAAGGATTTTAGTGCATGTGCATTAATCGTATTATACGGACTGCTATGAAAGGCACTTATCGGTCACTCTTTCCATCAGTTTGTTATTTTCATTCCAAATGGTGGATTTGTTACCTCATAGCTCGAGTTGGAACAATGCAAGGGCTTATAAAGAGAACATGAATTTGTGTTATCCTTTTGTCTCGGGGTAACAAAGCATTCCACTATGCAGCACTCTCGAGGTCACGTCCCTGGGTAGACTGTTCTGGGCTCGTCGCCAATCTCAATGGAAGAATTGTTTGTGAGGACTCGTATAAAGTTCAGCGATGGATAACGATGGAAGAGGCATAGCGTTGGATTGTGAAAGGCCCACCAGGGGACTTGCATGGCTATTTAAGTTGATATCTCGCTAGAAAAAGTCAAATGTACCGGTGCCATGAATTCGAAAAGGCTGGCCTAGGCATAGGGGCCCAGCACGACTCTGGGCCGGGCCTTGGCCCGGCATGGCTACTGTAGCATTCGTGCCGGACCAGCCCGGCCCGGCTCTCCTGGCCGTGCTGGGCTTATCCTGCCCGTCTCGAGCCTGGCCTGTGCTGGGCCGAGAGGTAGGCCCGTGGCCCCGCACGGCACAGCTGTAATAAGGGCATAAGGCCCTATAGGCTATATACTTCAAAAGTATAGGCAGGCTCAGCCAAGCCCATATAGTCGATTATGATCTTCAAACTATCACCAACCAGCCCCCCAAAAACGTCGGATAGTTCCAAAAAAAAAAAAAAAAAAAAAAAAAAGCGATAACTCTGGCTTGCATTTGAGCCTCTGGAATTGGAAGAGATGTGGTTCACCTGTCACCCGCTTACTCACAGAGCCGACCCTCGAATTGCTACGATGAGTATTTGCGTAGTTAGAGAGAAGATAGTGGTCGGATTTTCCTCCGTTCTATTCCTTCCTCATGTAAGGAAGAGCGAATCCGCTTACCCCCTTACTACGATAGAGGGGATGTGCCTCTTCCCAACTCCATGGGTCTGCCACCATAGCAGACCCTTGGGGTGTGGGCGCAATGGGTCAACAGCCATTGGGCTTTGTTTTTTTTAAAGGCTTTTTTTTGAAAAAAAAAATGCAAGAAAGTTGTCAAGACCTCTTTCGGTCAAGATGATGACCAGAATGTGTTCAGTAACATTCAAATGTTTCACTGTTAGAGAAGGCATTTCGATCAAAAAGTTTAAAATTAAATATTTTTATATTTTTTAAAAAAATGTAAAAGTTATTTTTATATTTATAAATATTCTTATAAATCTTCAAATTCATCACAACAAACACTAATATTTTGTCACGCCCCGGATTACTCGTTTCTTCGGGCTCGCCAACAGATCCGTCGTATATATAGAATTTTCTATATATACGAAGCGATAGCTAACCTGTAAACAAAGTATACAAGCAACTACAAGAGATATAGAGCTGAAATAAGATCATACTAATAGAACAAAAGCCACCTGTACATATAGGATCCAAAATACAACAGTTCCTCCAAAGCCAAAAATAGGTACAAGTCCACCTCAAAAAGAACAACCAGTCCACGCTATATGTACATGGCACAACTCAAAAAGAAGCTATCTCCAGTAGGGTCCTCCTCAAGAAAAAACAGGAAAAGGTAGGGATCTAGATCGCGACTCCCTTACCTCGATCCGCAGGAACGGAAGCTGCAGCCGCAACAGACGAATGCTCTGCAAGAAAAGGTGGCAACAAAGGGTGTGAGAACTACTATCAAAAGAAGTAGTCCTCAGTGGGTACCGCTACCGACCCCAACGGGACACCCACTAAATCTACGAGACTAACAGTATAGCTGGTAGTTAAAGAAACAATAAAGTAAGCTGGAATAAACTCAACAGCTGAAATGCCACTACCCTACCACTATCCAAGTCATACTCTCAAAGTATAAGCAACACAAAGTGAATAGTCACCCCTGACCCAATCTAACGGAACAGCCCAAACAGGCTCGTCCAGCCAAAAGCCTAGCCACACCGCACACTACCAAAAGGTAGCCGGTCCAAGAATCATAACCACTAATCTGCAGCGACATCAACGCATGAAAGGCCTCACTCCGGAGCGGCACTTTGGGGAGCTACCCAACCGAGTTAATAAGCGTATCTCTGTCGAGCACAATCAGGCTCCGGCAGGCTATAATCAAATAAAAAGGGTCGAATGGGTCAAAGACTCCAAGCTCACGTGCCCTCAGCACAAACAGATACCAAAATAAGAATCTGGGTCCACCGTCAACCCCGACGGCACCCGGTAATACAGAACAGCCTAACCCTGCTGTATATATAAGCTCGGCATCTCAGCACGAGCGTAAACTCGTCCTACAACAATCTGAGTATCCACCTCGCACTAACAGCGGTGATACAAGAACAGAAACGGCCCCTAGAGCTAAATCTGATAACAGTTTCGAAAAGTGACGGTTGTAGGTTCGCGAGTTTTCTCCTATGTCAAATTCCAGTTCAGCATGTAAAGCATGTTTATAAATTATTAATTTATGCTCCAAATTCAGATTTCATATAAACACATGCAAATTCATGAATTCGAGCTACTAACATGATCAATCAGATAATAAAACAACATACTGCACTCTCTACAACTTAGGAGGAATTCCGAAGCTTTCGGCAATATCAACCCACCTCAAACGCTATCCAACAAAGGTTAGGAGTCGAGTGGAAGGCCTCCAAACAACACCAGCTGAAATTGGGTTCAAACCTGCCAAAGATAGGATTCGGATCCCCCTTCTCAAGTTCTGGGCGCCCAGAACATCAGCCCAGAACTGCAGCCTGGCAGCATGACCAATATAGATTCAACATGCGATAAAATCCAAATCTTAAGTCCAAATGCAGTGAAAATTTACCCAACTCACCAACAGGGGCTCAAGAACAATCCCTCCAAATTTCAGCCAAAACGGAGTTCGAATCGATCTCCAAAAAGCCTACGCACTGATTCGGATCCACTTTTGGACCCTCTAGCACTGTATCCAGAAGTTCCAGCAACTAAGTAAAAACACTTCTAGCATAAATTCTGGAGTTTTCAACAAATCTAGCCCAAGGAAAAGGGTCACAAACCTCCCAAATACAGTGGTGGAATAATCCAAATCCTCTCCAAAGCTTCTAACAAAAATCTGGATTCAAAAATCTAAGAAATCCATCAAAGATCCAAAATTTCAGCACTTAAGCTAAATTCTCAAAATCGGAGCTAACACTCACCTTTGAATTCTTAATTCAGGTGGAAAGAACCTCCAAACCAGCAAGGGATGAGGGAAAACCCATCTTCACTTCGAAAATCCAGCTCCAAAGAGATTTGGATCCATAAGATCAAAGAAAAACCCAAATTTCAGCTCAAGAACACAAGGGGTCCAGTAAAACAGCAACTGCAGCGTTCAAAATGTGATTGGAAGGATCCCACGCCTTCCTCTACAAGTCCACAATCCAACAAATCAAGTTTCGTGGGATTTGGACATTCCTACACTGCACACGAGCAGAAACACCACAGATCGACGCTGCTATTCTGCAGGGATCCAAGGCTTTCAATGGAAAAAAATAGAAATTGGAAGATTTGAGGGGCTAAACTGCAAATATCCAGGGCTCACTGTGAAGAAGGGGAGAAAAAGCCTCAGGGGGGTCGTCTCCAAACTTTTATAGACATAGGGTTAGGGTACAATGAGCCTCAAGAGCAACTGCTGCTAACCTGTCCCCCAGCTGAATTCCCCACATTCGGGCGCCCGAAACCCAAGAAGTGGGCGCCCGGTTCTTCCAGCCTGCACTCGCCCAGCACTTCGGACTCTCCGCCCGCGGTCTGGTGTGCCCAAACATGGTCCGACGGAACCCACCTACCACATCACACGTGTCAAGAGGGTCGATACTCACGAGGTAAACTTCCGGACTCACTTTCCGGGCGCTCGAATACTGGATCCGAAATGACTTAGCAAATCAAGGAATGAGCACTCAACAACTGGGCGCCCAAAACATAACTTCCGGGCGCCCTAATGTACCAAACGCCCAAAACTTCAGTTTTGGCTTATTTCGGTGCTCCGAGTCCGTTTTCGCGTCTATTTTGCGCCAAAACGACTCCGACTTGTCTCGACCCTCTCCAGAAGTGTCGAACAATTTAGGATACTGCAGTCATTTCGTCAGTTAGGCCCCAGGGGTACTACATAATTCTACTCTCAAACTTTTAATCTAAATTTTTTTTTCTCTCAAGTTTACTTTACAAAAAAATTTAAATTCTTTTCAACAGCACTTTTTACAAAATTTCTCCACAATTTCACCATCCAAAATCTCATTCTCAAGACAATATTTAATCTCTTATTTTTTTAGTTTTCTAATTTTTTTCAAATATTTTCTATTTAATTTTTTTTTGTATTATTGTGTTATTTTTTATAATAATGTCGGATGAATTTTCTCATATAAATTTTTCTTGTACTGATTATACTCCTAAGTAGTATGTTAGTAATCAATCAGAGACTGCAGGTGGTGGCTCTACACAAGGTGGTGACAGCTCGCAATCTCAACAAAATTTAGACACAAACTCTAAAAAAATGTATAAACAAAGAACAAGTGAAGTATGAAAGTACTTCAATATCAAAAATATTGAAGGACAAGATTTGCGAGCTGTTTGTATAATATGAGAGGCTCATTATTCTTCTGATAGTTTCGGTGGTATAGATCATCTTAACCGACATATTCAGAAACACCTGGCAAAAGAAGGTAAAAAGATAAAACAATCATAACCTGCTTTTACTTCTAGTGGAGTTAGTACATTTCAATATCCTCATGAATGTAATAGAAGAGAGCTTACTTAATATATTGTTTGGAGCTAAACAACTATATACATTCGCCGAATATCCATATTTTGAATATTATGTGAAAACAGTTTTCATATAAGAAAAACTTCTCGAAATACTAGCCGTAAAGACTAAATATGTCACGCCCCGGGCCCCAGCGGAAGCCTACCAGGCACGTGCACAGACCCGCCGTGTACACCAGCACCTCCCCGATGCACACAAGGCGTCTACAACAAGAACAACACAAGAAGTAGCAGGAGTACATCCTAAATAAGGTGATCAGAGCAAGTACATAATTCTACTACTAAAATAAGTTCATCACAACTATAATCTCAAGATATACAATAAAATTCACTTAAAGTACATCTCATCAACACTAGGAGATCACTCAACTAGATACAACTATACACCTTTGGAGATTACTTGTTGATATGTCTCTACCAATATGTAACATGTCCCTAACATGCAATGTCCATATCTCACTTGTCAACAAGAATGGATCTACGTCTCATTCATGACCCCAACGGGTTACTATCATATGCTATCACCAAAGCCATACTCAATGCATTATACTAATGCTATTTTCAATGCATTCTACAATTGCCATAATCCATGCATTCTACAATGCCATAATCCATACATTCTACAAATGCTATAATTGATGCATTCTACAAATGCCAACAAATCATCATTCATAATATGCATGTGTCATACTATATGAACCTCCACTTCATAGAGTATAGAAATCATCGTGCAAGTACTCTATTCTCATTTAACTAAGCAATTACGTGCTTTTGCCAATTACATAATCAAGTAAGTAGGAAACCCCTTTCATCGTGTCTTAAACATGGAATTCCATTCAACGACCTAAAGGTCGAGTGCAAAGTCATAATGCCATTCTTAGTTGCTCACCTAAATGAGGTGCAACACATAATACTACTAGCATCTTGTCATTAATCTGTAATGTGTTACCATCTTTCCATTATTCTTAATGATGAGACCTGTTTTGACTGGAAGGTTGGCAAAGTGGGCTGTTATACTCCTTGAATTTGATATCACTTATGTACCCCAAAAGGCAATCAAAGGTCAAGCACTTGCTGATTTTCTAGCTGCGCATCCAGTGCCGGATGACTCACCTTTGGTTTGTGATTTGCCTGACGAACATATCATGTTTACTGTAGAAGATCAACCCTATTGGAAAATGTATTTTGACGGCGCGTCCTAAATTTAACCAGCTTCCAATCCAAATATCCCTCAGATTAAGGCCAGGATAGGGTTAATCTTCGTAACACCTAAAGGAGGTATTTTAAGGTATTCATTAGCCCTTTCAGAGCCTCGAACAAATAATGAGGCCGAGTATGAAGCTCTTATTGCTGGTCTAGAAATTGCAATCCAGCTGGACATACCAAAGTTACATAACTATGGAGACTCCCAGCTAATCATCAACCAAGTAGAAGGGGAGTTTAAAGTGCATAAACCTGAATTGGTCAAATATCAAACAAAAGTGAAATATCTTATGAAGAAAATCCCATGCATTAAAATAGAAAAAATGTCCAGGGCTATAAATGGAAAAGCTGATGTAGGTTGGCTAACGAACTTGCTGACCCACCATGGATGAGGTTCAAATAATTATACGGAAAAGAAAAGTATTATCCCCGGCTGACGTAAGTCCAGAAGAAGATATAAAGGAAGTTGATGTTGCAAATATCGAGATAGAAAATGATTTGAGAGAACCTTTCATCAACTTCCTCAAATATAATAAATTACTAAAAGAAAAGTTGGGACAAGCGCAAATTAAGAAAAGAGCAATGAGATATGTATTCGTTAATAATCAACTTTATCGCAGATCTTATGATCAATTGTGGCTCAAATGTTTATCACCAAATGAGATCAAACAAGTTATGCACGAAGTTCATTCGGGCGTTTGCGGTGCGCACCAATCAGGGCCAAAAATGCGCCTTAAAATTAAACATTTGGGGTATTATTGGCCAACAATGATACAAGATTGTATGGTGTATGCTAGAAAATGCCATCAATGTCAAATCCACGGTGACTTCATTCATCAGCATCCAAGCCCCTTGCATCCTACAATCGCCTCATAGCCGTTTGATATGTAGGGAACAGATGTGATAGGGACTATCAATCCACCATCTTCCAGGGGGCATAAGTTCATCCTTGCGGCTACAGATTATTTTTCTAGATGGGTTGAGGCAATCCCACTAAGAGAGGTAAAAGTAGATGATGTCATCAAATTCTTTAGAGAAAATATTCTGTATCGATTTGGAGTTCCAAGACGAATTATATCTAATAATGGAACCGCGTTCAAGAGTTTCAAAGTCAGTAGATTTGCTACTCAACATAAAATTGATTGACGGTACTCTTCAATATATAATACAAGGGCTAATGGATTGGCTGAAGCCTTTAACAAGACTTTGATAAAACTTTTAAAGAAAATCATTGGTAAAAATAAAAAAGAATGGCATATGAGAATCATAGAAGCTCTTTGGGCCTATCGGACCACATACAGAACGCCAACTCAAGCAACACCCTACTCTTTGGTATTTGGGACTGAGGCAGTATTACCACTAGAAGTTGAATTGCCTTCATTACGGTTGGCGGTTCAACATGAATTAACAAATGAAGAAAATGCTCTACTAAGGCTTGATGAGCTAGACGCCTTAGATGAAGTTAGGTTAAAAGCCCAACAAAATTTGGAACTCTATCAAGCCCAGATGGCAAGCGTATAATAAACTCGCCCGGCACCGCACTTTTAATGTTGGGGAGTTGGTGCTCGTTCTTCGTAGACCAATTATAATCAATAAACACGTCGGGAAGAAATTTGATCCAAATTGGGAAGGGCCATATGTGGTGGAAAAAGTTTATCAGGGCGGCGCTTATCAATTGATTGACACCAAAGGTGAAAGACCAATGCCGCCCATCAATGGCCGCTTCCTAAAAAATATTATGTGTAAAAAAAAAGAAAAAAAAAAGAAAAGAAGAAGAAGAAGAAGAAAAAGAGGTGGGGGACATATTGTCCAAATTTTTAGATAATATGGGTAAGATACGAGCCACCAGCAGACTTGATTGTCCACATTAGACTTCCGGAGTAAAATGACAAAATTTTCGGCCGTGGTATAGCCACACAGGCAAAATTGAGATCCCTGTTATGAGAAAACCTTTCAAGGCTCATGGGCAAAAGTTAGGAAAAGATATCTAGTGAAAATCTATTGCTAGATTACCAAAATCATACCCATTTCTAAATGTGACCGTCATGTCGTTAAACTGAACATCTAGATGTGACCGTCATGTCGTTAAACTGAACATCTAAATGTGACTGTCATGTCGTTAAACTGAATATCTAAATGTGACCGTCATGTCGTTAAACTGAACATCTAAATGTGACCGCCATGTCGTTAAACTGAGCATCTAAATTCAACATGACCGCCATGTCGTTAAACTGAGCGTCTCGATTTTAATTGACCGCCATGTCTTTAAACTGAGCAAACTTAGTCGATGAAAATGAAATCAACGTATATAGTAGGGGCATACTCGCTAAGCCTTGAAATTAAAAGACATATTCTCTCTGGTCAAAAAGAGGGTGGGAGACATAAAGTCTAAATTTTAGGTAATATGGTTAAAATATGAGCCACCAGCGGACTTAATTGTCCACATTGGACTTTAGGGATAAAATGACAAAAATTTTCAACTGTGATATAGCCACACAGGCAAAATTAGGATTCCCGCTGCGAGAAAGTCTTGCGAGACTCATAATCAAAAGTTGGGGGAGGGTATCTAGTGAAAAACCATCAGGGCATTAGATTACCAAAGCGAAACCAGTGTATGACAGAATGCTAACGCTGTCACGCCCCGCCGGCCCTTTAACACCGACTAGGTGGAAAGGATAACCGCACGGGTGCATGCCCCAGACCCGCCGAACGGATAGAGTCTTTTCTACCCGCCCAAGGCGTCACAACACAAGCTTATCCACAATGTTCCAACTAGGAACGGAGCACAAGAGTTGCACAAGGAAAGCATTAATATAAAGAAGTTCTACTTCTATTACATCACATGGCACAATATACATGTCCAAATTTTTCTTTTCTTTTTTTTTCATTCCACACATTATGTTCCAAAATTATGGAATATACAAGTGGCATACATAAAATGAAAATCCCCCTATGCCATCATAATCCAAAACTAGGGGTACACTCTAAGTATCACCAAAATGGAAGGGCCGCTATCTAGAGAGCTAAACCCTTGCCTCGCTTCGCCGCCTCACTCGCGGAAGGACCTGAAAAACGTGGGGTGAGAACTATAAACATAGTTCCCAGTGGGTAAGGCCACCCAAGAGAGAAGCTCGACCCACCAGGTCCAAAGAAACACCATATGCATAAGTTAGATCACATATAACTATGCAACAATTATTTACATGCTTGTAAATAAACATAAAGGATGCAACCAAATGAAATATAATTTATCATTCTCTCCTAGGTTCATCCTATGTCTCACATTGACTAAGTTCATTTACTTGTCATTTACTTATGGTTTCGGAATCGCCGTCTCACCATAATTGTTCCAACATCCAAGGAGTGAACTCGTCACCTCCTAGTTCGAGTAGCGAACTCGTCGCATACTCGGGATAGCAAAATCGTCGCCTACCCCGTCTCAACACCGCCATTACATGGCATGGATAGCGAACTCGTCGCCTACCCGGGATAGCAAACTCGTCGCACATCCCGTGTCGATACTGCCAACTCGTGGCATGGTAGCGAAATCGTCGCCTACCCGGGATAGCAAAATCGTCGCACATCCCGCTCAATACCGCCAACTCATGGCGTGGTAGCGAAATCGTCGCCTACCCGGGATAGCAAAATCGTCGCACATCCCGTTGTTCACATTTTTCACTTGCCAACCTAAGTCTCATGACCTTAGGTTCAAGTCATTAAGTCTCGCCTATGTTCAATAACACTAGGCTTACTTTCCCATTATCAACCTAGGTTCCATGACTCTAGGTTCCAATCTCATGTCACACCTATGTTCAATGACACTAGGTTTCAATCTCACATGTTCCAACCTATGTTCAATAACACTAGGTTTAATCCTCATGTCCAACCTATGTTCAATAACACTAGGTTTAACCTCATGTCCAACCTATGTTCAATAACACTAGGTTTAACCATACATGCAACCATGCAACAAGTATTAATATTTGAATTATACTTGAAATATACATCATGCAATAGGATCTCATTGTTCATCCTATCATGATTTTTACCTTTGCCAATATGCAAATTCTAGGGTTCACAACACATACCATTTTATCTTTAAACGGATATTTACCCTAGACATGGAAGTGACCTAATCACTTCGGTAAACACAAACCCACCTCAAGAGCTTCCAAATTCTTGTATTCTTCAAGCTCCTAAGTGTCCAAGCTTTGAGTTCTTGCTTCAACCCAAGCTTCTACAAGAAAACGGTTCGTTACTCGTTACGAACCCTCAATTGCAATTCCCGAAGGTCCAAATATTTTTAGAACCTCCCATGGCAAAAGCCCCAAATCTACCTAGGGTTTGCATGCATGCAAGCCAAACCCTAAATTTCATGGCCAATCTTCAACCATTTGTGGTTTAGATTGCTTAGGGTTTCCAAAAACCTCATTTCAAAGGATTAAATCCTAGGTTCAAACCCTAAATCACAAGAACTCACCTCAAAGCCCTAGCTCCCAAGCTTCTTCTTGCACCAAGAAGCTCCAAATCCACCTTAGAAGCTTTTCCCAAGGTCAAATCCTGCACTTCTCCAAGCTTTGGAGAGATCTCTAGAGAGAGAGAGAGAGAGTGAGGGAGAGGGAATGAGAGGAAGAATGGAGGAGTAATGAGGAGAGGGACTCTAGCCCTCTATACATAGCCCATCCCCCACGAAATTACCAAAATACCTCTCACTGGGCATTCTGCCTCAGCCGGGTCCGGACCTTGCGAGTAGGGTCCGGACCCCGCACTGTTAACTGGCCAGTGCGCAGGCCGGGTCCGGACCTTGGTGTCCGGGTCCGGACCTTGGTGTCCGGGTCCGGAACCCGTACGCACCCCAACTCGGAGACCAGCTCGGGTCCGAACCGTGTCATCCGGGTCCGGACCGTGGCTGCCCGCGGACTTCATTGTCCGGACCCCAGCTTCCAGGGTCCGGACCCCGTGAGCATTTTTGCTCCACATGGTCCCTTTTTCACAATTTTTCAATTTCCGGATTTCCACTCGTACCCATAATGTTCTGAAACCTTCGGAACCCAATTCCACACCAGCCATTACCGGCTCTTTCCGAACTTCATCAAATTTAGTAAAGTTCGAAACAACGCACCGAAATTCAAAGTGCTACAAACGCACTTTAGGGTCGGTTATGCGCGGTGATTTCAGTTGCTTCTCGAAGCAAAATAAACAAAATAAAACCCATTTTTTCTATAATTAACCATTGTCACAGGATAACCATTGTCACAGTATAACCATTGTCACAGTATAACACCACATAAAAAATGAGAAGATCAAATACTTATGAATTCGATCAACATTACTCAAGCATAATCCAAAACATTCAGACTACGGAATATTGTTTCTTATTAGAGACAACCAAAAGTAACAAACAAAAAGAAGAAGAAGAAGAAGAAGAAGAAGAAGAAGAAGAAGAAGAAGAAGAAGAAGAAGAAGAAGTCAAACTTCAAATATTTGACGACGCCCCTCAAACAGTTCTATTAATTCTCCAAGACCAGTGGATTCTTTAGAATCATTATGACCTTCAGTGGCTGCAGCAAGCTCCTTTTCTGCATCAACAACATCCTTTTGCAGTTCTTCCTGACTCGGTGGTAACTTTTTTAAGGAGTCATCGGCCGATTCAAGTTTAAATGACAACTCCGCTTCAGTAGTCTTCAAATGTGATATACTCTCTTCTAGTTCTCTTATTTTCTCTCTAGTTTGTTGAAGCTGTAAAGAGACACTTTCAGTAGCTTGAAGAAGAGAATTTTTTGTAGTAATGTGAGAAGCAAGTTTTCTCCTACTTAATGCCAAATTCTCGTCAGCATTCATTAGCCGAACAATTGGAACAAAATTTGAACTTGACGCTAGTTCTTCAATGGCCTCTGCATGGTCGAATATGGGTTTTATGCGTCTTTCCAATTCAGATGTATCAATCCCAAGTGTATATAGACATTGGCAATATTTTGATACTTCTTCTTTGGCCAGCCTAAATTCGCAACGATTGAATGTCTTTATAATATCTATTATGCGGTCGATCAAAAATGACTTGGCTATAACTGGTATCTCGTTCCGAGAATCTCCTGCACCACTATTCTCGACAGATGGTGCATCCTAAAAAAAGAGAGAGAGAGAGAGAGAAGAATAAAAAATAGGAAGAATAAAAAGAAGAAGAAATATATGAATATATATACAAAAAAAATAAAATAAAATTCACCATATTGTTATTCTCGAAAGCTTCAGGTGGTGAAGGCGTAGGCTCATAGTCCACCTCGTCACCGTAAGGTGATAAAGTATCCTCCGGATCATTATCCTCCGGATCATTATTCGATTTTGACTCTACGTGAAAACCTGCAAAAAAAAAGAAGGAAGGAAACAACGAAAAATGGTATAAATGGTGCTTTCATAAGGCATGGACTGCCCTTTCATATATTAAAGAAACTTCGACAAGAAGAAAAAGGTGAAGTCTTACTAGTAGGATTTAAATTGGTCTCCAAACGAGCTCTCTTATACGCTTCTATGGTTGAAATATCAACGACTCGATCTCTTTTACCCAGTGAAGGCATCTCTGTTGTAACTTCATTTTTGCTTTTCTCTACTGTACTTTCATCCTCTTTTTTGGTACCCTCATCCTAAACAATGGAGTTATGGTGTAAAAGAATAGTTATGCCGTCAAGTCAAAGTACAGGGATCAAAATATAAATACGCTTAATGTGTGAGTACGGGGGTGATATGAAATATTCAATGTTCTCATGGGATGAAATTTTAGAGGGGAAAAATCCTCCATTCTTCAATTGATGAAGTTCAAAATATTAAATTACTTTCAAACAGATACATATATACCTTATGATGAGTTGGGCAAGCTTCGCTGAAAGAAGACACATCGATACCTGCAACATCTACGAGTGGCTCCTGCAACAAAAAAAAGACTATATGCTGATATTCGCATAAAAATCAAAGGACAATGAAGCTGCAGGGACTGCTTTGTAAATGTAGGGACTAAAATGTAAATGGGCCATAACATTTTTATAGCTCTGATTTACAAATTTTTTGCGCCTACAGATTTCTAATATAAAGTTCTACACTGTTATCCGTACTTTACCCTCCCTCTTTAGTTGAGAATTAAATGTTTGGTTCGAGATTAAAGGAAAGCATATATGACATGCTAAAGAGAGGGGTTAACAGAAAAATAAAATTACCTCAATATACTTCAGTGGCGAAGGTGTTGACCCATAATCAACTAATTCATTTTCGTACGGAGACATGTCATCCTCCATAATCCCAACTCCTCCGGCTTGTGATTCTATTGGTCAATATGCATGTCACATGCGAATGATATATTGTAAAGATAATAAAAGGAATAAAAAAGAACAAACATCACCTATTATTGAAGATACATTAAGGGAAAGTTTCTCGTGAGCTACATCAACTGAAGTACCCAATGAAGGATCCTTGTTGTTTCTTGAAGATGATTCCATATTACATGTCTGTATAAAGAAATATGGTTAAAAGTGATAAAAAAAAAAAGATAAAGACTAGTTTACTACAGGAGTATGTACAATCTCATTCCCAGCGCCCTCGATAGGTTCAGCTTGTATATTCTGCAAAAGAGTGATAAATAAAAAAAAAAAAACAAGGGAAGAAGAGAGTATATTATATATACAAATTCTGTATATATATGTGGTCAAAAGAAAAGATATAAATTACCTTAAGAGTCTCTCTATTGGTCGGATGAACATCAAATATATTGCCGGTACATGCCTCCAAAGACGTACCCTTGACAAAATTTTGAAATTATAAAAGGCTAAATTATAGAAAACCCCCCTGTCAAAACCCGATTTTTCACTTTCTCCCCCTGTTATTTAAAAACCTACATTTTGCCCCCCTAAAAAATGAAAAATGTACACAGGCGTTAACTTTGATGGCAAAATGACCAAAATGCCCCTCCGTCCTGTTCATCTTCTTCCCAATCTTGTAACCCTACAGTCCTTTTACTCTATTATTCGCGCCTCCCTCAACCACAAATCCGACTCCGTTTCCTCCAGCTGCTTCTTCGCTCTTCCTGTATCTTTGTTGCCCATCCATTTTAACGACGGTAGGAAGTAGATTCGGGTGGGTGTGGAGAGAGAGGTGGGCAAAGGCGAGCACGATGCGGCGGAGAAGAGCGAGGGCGTGCATGGGATCGGACGGGCGGTGAGCGACGGCGAGGCGGCAGAGGAGGGCGAAGCAACGCGGCGGGTGGCGACGATGAGAAGGGAGAAGGGGATCTAGGAGAGGAGAGGGTTTCGAGGGTATTTTAGGTATTAAAAAATATAATAATAAAATATGAACGGAACCCTAACGGAACACTAACGGCGGAGGCAAAATGCAAATTTTTTATTTTTTAGGGGGGCAAAATGTAGGTTTTTAAATGACAAGGGGGGAAAGTGAAAAATCAGATTTGACAGGGGCTTTTCTGTAATTTAGCCATTATAAAATATGCGTTAAAAAAAAGAATGAAAAGAAATGGAGTACCTCATTATGAATCGGAAAACTGAGACCAAGTACTTCGCGTCGAGGAGTATTATCTGAAAAGCTGGCTTGAATATGATCATAAGAAGGAAGAAATGCCGCAACTAGTTCTTTGGTCGATATCGTGGAGCCAGACACTTTACGTTGCGGAGAGCTAATAGATCGTGAAGTTTGTCTAGAAGTAGTTTCCTTCTCTTTCTTCAAGGCATCATCAGTTCTTCTCTTCTTTTGACGTTCATCGGCGTCTAACAAGTAAGCTACACCATGTCTAAAGCTTGAATGAACACTGTTGGACCACCAACATGTGTAATGCAAAAGAACTTTTCCAACTCGATCAGCTTTAGGTACATAATAATTAGCTGAATTGCCATATTGAAGGAAATGATCCCAATACCCAATTAGAGTCCCAATGCAATCAGCTATTCTAGGAACATCAATAAACTCTGGAAAGTATTGGGTGAATCCAAACTGACGTGAGAATCGATAGGGATTGTATGGTTGAGCATGCAATTTATTTCTTAAGCGAAGTGGAATAACACTTTGCCTAATAGAAATAAGGTACTCATAAACCTCTGTCGGATATCGGCATTCTCCTATTGTAAGCTTCGCGTCATATAACCATCCACCATCAACGAAAGAATAAGAATAAGGTAAAGGGCGCCATATGAAATGAACACTAGATCTAAGATGAAGCCTCGCTCTCTTAGCATTAAATGGCGAAGCAGCTGCATTCATAAATGATATCATTTGGCGAATACTCCTCAAACCAACAATATTTTTAATGTCATCACTTATAGTTCTTCTAGAATAAGTTTGCTCAAAATGCAGACCGACCCAAGCATACAAGAAATTAACAGGAAATTGAGGACCAGGGTGTGCAGGACCATCTGGGTGATTACTTATGTATGATAGTGCTATATGAAATGCACATAAAATAGCAGGAGCTAAAGCAACTTTGTCACGCCCCGGGCTGGTTTAAATGCGGAAAATAGGTCAAAATTTTTTTTTTTTTAAAGCCTAGCCCGCGGAGTGAACAGACCCGCCACAAATACAGGCACCTCTGTCTACATGGACAGAGTCTTCCCTGTATTTGCACGGCGTACCAACGACATACAACAGGATCACAATCACATTTTCATTCACAATAATCCACATAATACAAACATAGAATATATTTGCATGCAGCTATCACTACATGCCTCTAAGCACTTCTTAAGCAAAGGATGATGCAATGCACAGTACAACAAACATCCTATTAAAATTGCTTTTCACTCGAAATTTTAGAATTCTAATAAGCCTTGAATCAAAATCACGAAAAACCTTTTAAAACTGTTCCCACACGGAGCCTTATTTTGAAAACCAGCTACCACGATGGGTAGACACCCACACGATAAAACACAAGTCAAATACTGATAATCCAAGTTATGCATAAGGAGAAAACATTATCCATACAGATCGTGATTGTTCAACATTCATAAAGATCATCTGAACTGAACCAGTTTATTTATTTTTAAGGCTAAAGCAAGTAAAAGGGATAACCAGGTGAGGACTACTAATGTCGGCTAGCTAGATCGTCCTCACGTCGCACCGTGAACTGACTCCTCGCCCGCTCCACCTGGGAAAATAGGGAGTGAGAAACCACAACGAGGTTTCTCAGTGGGTACAACCGAGCCTCAGGGGCTTGTCGTAATCACTGAGAAACAAAGGAGGTATAGTACGAGTATAATCAATAGAACTACAGTAGCTATATCAGTATGAACAGAACAAGTAAATAAATTGCTATTGTCTGGAAATGCTAAGCTGTAAATGCCTCAATGGAATGAAACCAAAATACCCAATCAGTATCCCACAATATTGGTCCGCAGACCTCATGCGTATCTGTCACTCATCCGCACTCATCCGCATCCGATCCATTCATGCGCCCGCAGGTCGACTTATCCGGATAGTACACCCTTGGTCGGTGGCCAAACCGACCTGGTGTCATGAATATATGTCGTGCCGTGACTGGTCATGCAATATGCTCAATAACAAAACCGGCAAGAAGCCGATACCTGGCCGAAGCCACATCTCAGGCGAAAGGAACGCCGCATCCTGATCAAACAGATCGAATCAAAGCCGACAAGAGGCCAGTACCTGGCCGAAGCCACAATAGAGGCGTATGAACGCCAAATCCTAATCAATCAGATCGAAACACACGACAAGAGAGTCGATGTGCTGCCTGGACAAGAAGTCCACAGATCATCAATGCATAATCCTGCTCTACATGTCCATGACCATATATATACTATGCAAGTATAGAAAGCATGAATAACTGAATGCTATAACGAATGCAACGACATGTAGAGCTATAATAACCGATATATCAAATGAGGGGTGGGAACAGTGATACCGACTACTCCAAAGGCTCACCTACCTGTCGTACTCGCGTGTTATCCTAACAACAATCTTGCTAACATGAGAGTAAACACATTTGGAGGAAACCACTGAATCTGGTAAACATCAACCCCCACCTCAAGAGTTAATCCAACCACGGTGGGGACAACAATAATAACCTCAGATCCAACCCTCCAGATATAGCAAACTCGACGCAGTACTATGGGACTACCGATCTGAATATATCTTCAAAGACTGCTAACTACGTTCAACAAACAGCTGCTCAAACCAAATCAGCTCAACAACAGTATAAGAGAACAAGCTAGATCAACAACTAATGCCAACACATGGCGTGCCTATTCTAGCTTTTCTCTCTTTAGGAAATGGGAAACACGAAGTGGGAAATGAGCTCGAAGCAAAACCAGGGACATCCACCTATTTAATAGCGCTCCCAAAAAACACTCCACTTTTCGGGCGCACCGAAATTCCATTTTCCCGGGCGTCCGAAAATCCAGCAAGCCCGGGTCACTGCGGCCAAGCGGGTCGGCGGAGGTCGGCAGGGCGGAGGGGCGGCGTGTCTTCCCGACGGTCGCCATCACGTGTCCAGCAACACAACACTGGCCTCTCCACGGTCACAATCCCAATCCGGATCCACAATCCGGGCGTCCGATTCCCTGCATCCAGATCCAAATCTCTCAGCCACTTTCCGGACCATCCAAAATTGTCCAACTGGCTCCGAACAACATTCGGCGTAACCCACTACTCAAGTTCCGGCCGCCCGATAATGTCATCAAGTCCGAAAACCCCTCAAAATGCCAAGTAATTTCTTCACCACTCATGTTTGAATCATAAGTAACTTAGACAAATTTGTGGATTTTTTGCATGGAGAGTTAATTTGTCAATAAATGCATATCTTAGAAGCATAAATGTAACTTGATATAGTAAAATTAATCACATACCTAAAATGACATGCTAAATGTGCAAGGCAGTCATACATGTTAAATACTAGAGTGCATAATTTCAAAAGATAAATGAAATGCAAATGCATACTGGTATAATTTGTGAACACTAAATTGTAAAGGACATACATGATAAGTAAGGTTTAGCTTTCCTATGAGAACTTAAAACTAACGTAAACATAGACGAAACATAGTGCCATTTGTGAGGTACATAGGTTGACAAAAACATAGTGGATGGATACAACAACACTTGGTCAACCAAGATAGATTTGAACTTAGAACAGACGTTTGTGACAATCATAGTGTAAAGTACAATAGACCTCCTTGTGACCATGAAAAAGGAATTCCAAACATCCTAACAAACCTGATGGCCGGGAGTGATGCAAATTCGCTCACTAATAACTGCCAAAGAGAGGTGAAACACGTAGTCTCTCCTATGAGCCTATGGATACGAGGGTTTGCGGAAAGCCACCGTATGTACAAAGGTGAGAGGTGAAGATTAAATGAACTCGCAAGAACACAAAAATTTCGAAGTGGTCAGAAGGGTGCACGGAATGGCACCTAATACCAAAATGAATGGAGCGACTTCACAAGCTATTTCTTATATGTTTATGTATTGAACTAACCCATGCTTATGTTGCCTCCTTTGGACCTGATGGGTCAAGCTTTTCCCTTGGGTGGCCATACCCACTGGAAACTATGTTTATAATTCTCACCCTTATGTTTTTTAGGTCTATCCACGAGCGACACGGCGGAGCGAAGAAAGGGTGCAGCTCAATAGATAGTGTCCTTCAATTTTGTTTTGTTATTTTTCTAGTTGTACCCCCATTTTGGAACAATGTAATGAAAGGGAAGAAAAGGAAAATGTAAAGCCCATTTTGAGTTGCATTTTGGAAAGAAAAACTTTCTATATAATAGAATGAAAAAAGATGTAATAGAAGTAGTATTTACTTTATATCTTGTGGTGCTTTCCTTATGCAATCCATGTATTCGATTTCTGTTTGGAATGTGTTGTGTATACATGCTTGTGACGCCTTGGGCGGATAGAAAAAACTCTGTCTGTTTGGCGGGTCTGGTGCACGTGCCCGATGAGTGCTTCAGCTGTGGGCTCGGGGGCGCGATAGACTAAGGTGGTATCAAAGCGTGCAAACGGTCTAATTGGACGTAGGAGATCCTAGGATGGAAAACCATAAGGATTTAGGCTCGTGAGTGACGAGGATTTATGACTTGTGGTGGAAGTTGACTCAATTGGGTCAAGTTGTGTATGCCTCTAATAGGATGTTAGAGGTAGACTCAAGGCGTGGTTTATTCTCAACCAAGGGTGTTCATGTTGGCGGCCGACAACATGAAACCAAGTGATGGGAATAATAGCCCTTGTGTAACTTTCGCCGAAATTGAGATTGTTTTTTGAATACTATCTTGTGTTTGACCTTGAAGGTCATTTTATTGACCAAGGTCGTTGTGTTTTAGGAAGTGATGTCGTGCGGTAGACCTCCGACAAGGGCTAGACCGGAGGAGCCGAGCGGAGCCCCGAGCAATCTAGAGTGGGCGAGAACATAGATCTCCGCGGGCAGTTGACAGCACTCATAGGGGTAGTGCGGCAACAAACTGAAACCGTGCATCGCCAAGAGGAGCAGATTAGGAGGCTCAAAGAGATCATGGCGCAGCAAGTGGCTGCGGGCCAAGCGGGCCATGAGCAGCATGCACCCCCGATCGCGGAGTCGAATGTAGCAGAGGGGGTGGCCGCGGTGGCCGTACCGATAGCGGCGCATCCTGCGCCATTGGTGGTCGCGACCGATTCGGGCACTTCGGTCCCTGACGATGTGGCGATGAAGGCGGAGAGGGAGCGCGCTCTCGCGGTTCTCATGACGTTCAAGAAGTTCAACCCGCCTACCTTCGACGGAGAGACGATTGATCCATGGGTTGTGGAGACATGGATCAACTCTATGGAGACATCGAGGATCTCTATACCTTGGAGAGGGACAAGGTGCATCTCACCGCACACTGCATGGAAAAATTGGCGAAGGTGTGGTAGAAGGGGGTCAAGCGGGACCGACCCTCTAGTCTCCCTACTGCGACATTGGAGGGATTTCAGGAATTGGTGTTTTCCACCTATTTCCCTGATAGCGAGAAGAATAAGCTTTAAGATAGGTTCCAAAAGTTGAGACAATGAAAATGCACGGTGAGGGAGTATGAGCGGGAATTCTCTCACATTATCAACTGTGTCCCGTATGTAGTTCGGGACGACAAGGATAAGGCTGATTGCTTTGAGCGTAGACTTCGGCCGAAAATCTTTAAGGTTGTGCATTCTCTTAAGTTGCAAACCTTTGCTAAGATTTTGGACCGAGCCTTGTGGGTTGAGCAAGGCAACGCCTTCGCGCGGGAGGAGCACGAGTCTTATGAGAAAGAGAAGGACAAAGGGAAGAAGCGATCATCGGGTGGTCAATCGAGCTTCAAGCGACCCCCGAAGCATCCTCACTCGCAGTCCCGGGCTCAGGGATCCCAGCCTACTCGGTCCTCGTTGAGGTGCAGAATCTGCGGTGGTCCTCATAGGCCACATGAGTGTGAGCAGCGGGAGGGGAGGTGCTATAGGTGTGGGCAGCCGGGTCACATGCGGTTCGAGTGCCCGCAAGGCGATAGCTGGGCTCCATCGGTCGCATTGACTCTCTCCTCACCGAGGCAGCTCGCGGGCATCCCACCCGCGACGATGTCTACGGGACGTGCGCCGCCGACACGACAGCTTGAGGGTTCGCGGTAAGCGCCAAGCGGCCGTGTGTTCGCGACCCAGGTGGAGGAGCCCTCTACTCCTGAGGACGTCGTGGCAGGTATCGTTTTACTTAATTGCATAAGATGCAGAATATTATTTGACATAAGAGCATCGCATTCATTTATTAGTCGGTCGTTTGCTAATACTCATGGAATAGATATAGTAGACACCAAACACACTAGATGGGTACAAGTATCCGAGCATGCATTCTGTGTCAGGAACATATGTCATGCTTGCCCTGTCAGAATAGGTGATTGGATCATGCCGGCAAATCTGCTGATCTTGAATCGAATGGTCGCGTGTGACCTAGTATTGGAAATGGACTGGCTCTCTGAGTACTATGCTACAGTTGATTGTGAGAGCCGGGTGGTGACCTTTAAGGAACCGGATCAAGAGGAGCTTGCGTACCGAGGGTGTAAGAGCTCGCTCTTTGCAACTACAGTGTCCACGTCGCAGGCGAGGAAACTGATTAATAGTGGTTGTGTTGCCTACCTTGCGACAGTGGTAGATGACCGAAAGGAGGTTCCGGCACTCGAGGACATCATTCCAATAGTCCGAGAATTGGCCGGAATACCACCAGACCGGGAGATTGAATTTGTTATTGTAAGTTATGGGGACCCTAAGAATCTATCTAGAGTATATCGATCACCTTGAGGGGGGTGAATAGGTGTATAAACCAAAATCACAAATCTCAATGCAATAAAATAAATGCGAAAAATAAAATCAGCACACCGAGATTTACGTGGGAAAACTCCACTTTGGAGAAAAACCCACGGGACCAACACGCGAAAAATAATCCACTAAGAATAAAGAATTACAAGGTGATTACCGACTCCACGGACTTAACCTATCCTTTATCTTCTTTGGATCTCGCGCACACCACGGCTGTCCACGCCTCACGTCCGAATCCACGGATGCCACGCCTAGAATCCACCAGGCGCTTCACTTCGAATCCTCGAAGCCTTTACGATCCGAATCCACGAACTGCCTTGTTCACACCGAATCCACGACGCCGTTTAGAACACAAAACTCAGGTTTAAACAGTGATTCCTTGCTTAGAGATTCATTAAGAATCAGAAGAACAAGCTCTAAGCAAGATGACGATCAATTCGACATATGAAAATAGAGATTAAACTATCTCGAATTGATCTCGGAGGCTATTTTTGTGGAAAAAGGTTTAGAACGAAAATCCTAGCCTCTAGGGTTTCTCTCTCATGAATTCTGAGTAGTTCCAACGTCAAAGAGAACCCTAACATGTTATTTATAGGCGTTGGAATCAAATAGAGTCGGATTAGATCAATCTTACCAAATCTGGACACTGCGTATCGGTACACATAATGAGGTACCAGAATGTAATGACGTAACAGAAACTTTACGCCACTGCATTCCGGTAAACATTGAATCAGTACCGGAATAAATCAAATCAGTACCGGTACTAAACTACGATACCGGTATGCAGTTCAAACTCCAGAAATTTAACTCTTGGATTTTTTAGGAACTTCAAATAAGATTCCAATACCATAAATAATGATGAATCACCATATAAACAGTAAATCATACCTCCACGTCGTGATTCATCCTGCGAGTCGTCGACACATTGTTCTCGAGGTCTCGGATTCTTCAACTTGTTCAAGTAACACTTCGACCTTCAAGACTCCGACTCAACAACTCACGAAATGTGCCAATACATAATCCGTAACAATCTCCCCCTTTGGCAATTTCGTGACAAAACCTAAAATACATTGTTCTACCCGAACCAAGAAAAATGAAATCCAATGTCATCACCAAAACATTGAACTCCATGCGTGTATGATCCAAACACAATCAAGAATACATATGACCAACTCTTAAGACAGACTCTATGACTTAGGACTTGGAGTCTTGAAGTCTTTAAAAGATTTCCTGCAAAACAAACTTCGGACAAAAGTAGGACAATCAAGTTAAGTTTAAATACTCCCCCTTCGTTTGACAATCAAATCTTTTCTTCACCTCGCGCCAGTTCATCTTCTTCTCCCCCTTTGATCCTTACTTCATTTTCTCCCCCTTTGTTCCTTACTTTTGCATCATTTCTTCAGATAATCTGCTCTGGTTCTCTCCCCCCTTTTTGTCAAAAATTGCTAAAAAGACACCAATTAAAAGGGGAAAAGCAAACTAAGAAATTAGCAGTTAGTCCATAGGTACAAAGCCTAAAACAGAAAGATAGTAGCGAAGTGAAACAAGCATAATGAAAAGATAAGCTAAACTAAAACAAGCAGAAAGCAATATCACTCCTCATCCTCACTGTCGTCATCACCATCTCCCTCTTCCACGTCCTCAGTGCCATGTAGTTGCGGCTCAACGGAGGAAGGAACAGTAGGATGCGAAGTACTCGGTCCAGCACCGCTGGCAACATCGTCATGTCGGCAACCGAGCATCTCCAGAATTTTCTTTACACCATCTTCCAACTTCTTGAACTTGCCCTCCATTGCCTTGAAGCCTTGTTCAACCTGCTTCTTTAAGGACCTAACATCATGATGGAGAGACTCAATAGGAACTGCTCCTCCTGGACTAGAAGACTCCTCACGTACAATAGGACGAGCTGCTGTACTGGGGGTAGCAGAAGTGTAACCCTTGACTTGTTGAAAAGTTTTCAAAGTACTGATCGATTTAGCCAAGGTAACGCCATCAATGGGACCCAAGCCATAATCATACTTGTTGCATGTGATATCCACTCCATTAGATTCTAAAATCCGAGTGATCAAGATAGGAAAAGGGAGTGAAAAGGGAGTAGTTCACGAAGTCCGGAGGCTTGGATCACATTAGCCATGTGCTGCCACACCAAGAATGGAATGTTTATGTTAAGCCCCTGTGCATACTCCGGATGACCAAGTAGGTAGAGAAGCACTAGACGATCCCACCGGATGCGCTTTGTCCCAATAGTTGCCACCACATTGTAGCAGACAACCAAAGAAAAAATTTGGTATTCGGGCTTCAATTCCCTGGAATCCACGTACAACCGGTTTGAATAAGTTCCCGGCTTACATAAAGCATTGGTCACTGTATTCCAATGTGAGGAATGCTGAATCGTCCCTTGAGTGTAGTGTAAGCCGGTAGTAATCACGTTTAATTCAAAGATGTCTCCAATAGTCTGCGGCGTGACTACTATTCTCTTTCCTCGAACAGAAGTTTCAAATCTATAGGTTCTTGTGTCTGAATTCTCATCTGTGACCTTCCCACGCATGTAGAACTCGCGAATAAGTTCAACACAAAAAGGTGCACGAGCTTGAATGCGGCCGACTGGTTCAATTGGAGCTCTTTGAAGAAGATGAGCAAATTTTGGAACTTCACGCGTCAGTTCACTGAAGTTCACATAACGCTCCGCGTGACAAGTCTTGCTTGCATATGCTTTTTGCCTTTTGGAAGAAACGACTTCAGTTTCTTCACCCCTTTTGGTGCGGCGTTCACGTTCGGCTGAACCAGGTTCTCAAATGACCGGACCGCAAGTGCTTCGACGAGGTGGAGAACGAGCTCTTGTCTTTCTTGTCGATGTCTCAGGAGCTATCCCTTTGCCCTAATCAGTAGATTCTTCCGGGGCATACTCGGATCCCGCAGACTCGGTGCTCGACGAATCTTCCTCGATACGTGTCCTTTTGATGACACGTTTCTTTCCACGTCCACGGCCACGGCCTCCGCCGGCAGCCATTAGCATCATTAGAACAAGGATGATTGAGAACCCCATTTTTCCTATGCAACATGAAACCAGAAAAATGATGCACATACTCAAATTCTCATTTATCTTGCAAAAATATGGAATAAGCTTTTTAATCATCATGAAATGCACCAAAACAATATTCTCATGAGTTTCATGCAATTTGTTTCATCCAAAAAGACATTATGGCAAAAACTCCAAAAATAGCTTGAAAACAAGCTAAACATCATAGATCCAAGATGAAAAAGATGTTATAAACGGATCTAAGCATACTAGAACCTAGCTTGCAGGTATCTAACATGATTTCAAGCAAAAATCCGCGAGAAATTTCAGTGAAAACAGAGATCTTTCATCAACCCAACAATACAATGTAAGAAATTGAAAAACTAGGGTTTTGAAGATAAAAAAAAATTAAGATGATAAAACTTACAAATCCAAGTTGAATACTCACGAATCAGGAGGAGAAGGACCTTAGAAAGTTTTTCGAAAGAGAAATGAAGAGTTTCGAAAAAGAGTAGAATGAATTTTGAAACATCATTCCGGTATTTAAAAACGGTCGCGCAGACCTTGTTCCGGTACTAGACCACGCGTACCGGAATGTAGTACAAATTTCAAAAAAACTGCTCTCGGGTTAAAGCAGAATCAAAACCATTACATTCCGGTACCTTCATTTAGTACCGGTATGCAATAAAAAAAATTTCAAAAAAAATTCTAAAATGTAAGTGCCTTTTACATGAAATATTCACATATAAAAATTTCAATCCATGATAATTTCACGAAAATTAAGAATTTTACCCCAAAATTATCACGATGCAAATAAAATATTATAAGAATTCTTAATTCGTATATAGATCAAAATCAAGTCATCACAAATAATCTAAAGGTCCAAAAGCTATCAAGATGTAAACGGTTTATGAAGATGACTTAAGAAATTCATCAAAGAGACGGAAATTTATCGCATAAACGTTCAAATTTGAGATAAAACAAACATCGCACAGGGGGTGGCTCTTTGAGCATCTTTCATGTATGTGGACCACCTTATAACTCCGAAAAATAAATTTTGTGACATTTTTTCTTTTGCATGCTTTTGCACTTATATTATTTTTTTTGGATATGCAATTCAATTCTCATGTGGTAACTGCACACACTAGCCAGACAACCGGGGTGGTAGCTCTTTCCTCCATATGGTGGTAGTTTTCACACTCCTTTAAGGATGTAACTCTTTCCACATCTTTCAAAGCATATGAGCATTATTTTCTCAATATAATAATGACTCCCCCTCACTTAAGCAATCTCTTAGTTGAAAGAACATGTGACAAATTTTAGTCCATAAGAGAATGACTATTCATCAAATTCAACGCACACAATCGAGATAGGTTAAGTTCCTAGAGACTACATATGATTACCTAAATTTGATGAATATAAGTATTAAGAATTCTCATAATAAAATATCTTCAAATATAATGAAAATAAAGTAAAATCGATAATTAATATGAGATTAATTAGGAGTGAATGGATGTGAATCAAGTAAGTTCAAGGCACTGTTTGATGTTGAATAAAACTCGTCAAAATAAATATAAAAAAATGCTACAAAGAGAGCACCATAAAGCAATGATCAAATAAGATATGCAATAAAAACCGATCAATGCAATATCCTAAGTCAAATTAATGCTTAAGACAAGAAAAGATATCACATTTCCGAACCCAAACTTGTCGGATTTTTGGTTGACTTGGTTTGTTAAGGTTGGACACCGATTGTTTTGACTTTTGTTCAACTTTCGGTCTCCACTTTGTATTCCTTTGTTGTGGGTTTGACTTTAGATTGGTCTTTGCAATTCGGCCCGTTTGATGTTGCTTTTGGATCCTCGGGGGTTGTCGGGTTGTCAATGATGCCAATAGATGTTTAGAAGACACCGGTTGATTCTTCTTTCCTTTTCTAGGGCACGTCTTCTTAATCTATCCTTTATTCCCGCATCCATGGCATATTTTCTCCTTCAAATTTGTTGAGACTTTAGATGCTGAATTTTCAACATTCTCAACATGTGTTCTTTTATATCCAACTCCAAGTTTATTCGTTTGACCTAATCTGAGCATATCATCAAGCTTTTTCGAACCGGAGGAGAACTTTTGAATGTCGGATTTGAGTTGATGAACCTGTTTGGTAAAAACTTGGTTGGATGTGTGAACTTCCTTGTATTGTTGCTCTAGAAAGCCAATTTTTTCTTGGTGTGATTTGATCGTTATCTCCGATCGATCTAACTTCTCTTGAAGGATTTTGTTGTTCTTCAATATCGACTTACTTTCCTCCTCAAGAGCTTTAAATGCCTTCTTCAATTTGTTATTCTCACTTTCAAGCTCTAGTACTCGTTTCCTTTGCTTCTTGTTAAGCTTAGCCATCTTTTTCGATTCAATGAGTAGATGATTGTAGGCAACGGCTAAGTCTTCATCATTGGACTCCTCCTCACTCTCGCCATCATCGCTCGATGTCCCATGCAAAGAGGAAGAAGCAAAAGGGTCAGCAATAATAGATGATAAACAAAAAGAAGAGGAAGAAGGTAAAGAAGTATGTGAATATAAAGCTATCGCATCATTCTTTTCCTCTTCACTTGAACTCAATTCATTAGAAGTAGAATCGTTCCAAGTTTTAGCTTGTAAAGCCTTCTTTTATAAGACTTTTTAGTGGGACAATCTGTGGAGACATGGCCGTAGCCTCGACAATTGTAACATTGGATTTCCCCCTCAAATTCGTCCTTTTCTTTAGAAGACTTTGCAAGCTTCTTCTCATTAGAGTATTTAGAACGTGAAGATCCGTTAGAAGAAGGCTTTCGGTTGGAGGATGAAGCTTGAATGCTTTGGTTCTTCCTAAACTTCCGACGAAACTTCTTAGTAAGAAGAGCCAATTGTTGTTCGAAATTTGCAAGTGAAACTTCATCGTCGGATTTTGTGTCCTTGTCTTCCTCTTTTGTAGATTTAAGTGCAACACCTGTACTTTTTGAAGAAGACTTGAAAGAAGATTGATTAGTAGAAAAAGTCATTTCATAAGTTTGAAGAGCACCTACTAGTTCTTCAACTTTCATCTCATCCGGATGTTTAATGGTCTCAATAGCCGCCACTTTCGCCCTAAAGCGCTCCTGAAGTGTTCGAAGGATCTTTCTAACCACTTTTTGTTACGGATTTTATATTGGCATATTTCGTGAAGTGAGTCGGAGTCTTGAAGGTTTAAAGAAGAAGAAACGAAGTTTGAAGACTCGCAGACTCAACGTATGAATTCACGATGCTTGGTAAGTTTAAATAATCTTGATGATGATTTATAAACATTTACAAGTGTTTGGAAGACATTAGAATGGATAAAAATTATTTAAATTATAAATAATGAGTTTTCCAACTTCCAGGATCCGGACCCTGAGATGAGGTCCGGGTCCCGTACGCCTCCCTGGCTGTCACGCAGGGAGGGTCCGGACCCTGAGGATGAGGTCTGGACCCTGAGGGCGGAGGTCAGGACCCTGAGGGCTGAGGTCCGGACCCCAGAGTGTTTCGCAGAGCGGGTCCGGACCCTGTTGGCTACGGTCCGGATAATGAAACGCGGAATTGATTCCGGGTCCGGACCCTGCGATCCAAGGTCCGGACCCCGACCCGTCGCGAAGTTTTGGAAAGTTGTTTTTTCAATCCTACTCTGATTCTAATGTCCCCCAAACCTGTAAATAAGATGGTAGATTCCTTAAAATATCTTTGCAATCCTAATTTGGTTCCAAACCTTTCTAAAATCAGTTTTTCAATCCTAGTCGAAATCGGTTTGCTTCCAAACCTTTCTAAAAAATTGTTTTTAATCCTAATCTATTTCGGATTGCTTCTAAACCTATAAATAGGACGTGGGGGTGTCTCTAAAATGTGGTGAAGCATAGATTATCTTTTAGAAATCCTAGAAGCTTGTAGGTAACCGTTTTTCTCATCTTCTACATCAAGCTTCTCTCAAATTGATTCATGGTGCCCTAATTTCTAATATTCTTTTAGAATCAATTTGAGAATTGCTTAGAGATTATTCCCACAGATCTTTCATGATATTCTAAGCAATAAACCATCATCAACTTTATTGTTCTTGCTCCGGACGGAGTGCGCTCGTGGATTCGGGTGGGCGTCGTGGATTCGACGTGTAGAAGGCTTCGTGGATTCAAAGTTGGGCGTCTCGTGGATTCGAGGCGTGGCGTCCGTGGATTCGGACGTGGGGCGTGGACAACCCGTTGGTGCGCGTGATCCGCTGAAGAGAAGGGAGAGGTTAAGTCCGTGGAGTCGGTAATCACCTTGTAATTCTTTACTCTTAGTGGATTGTTTTTTCGCGTGTTGGTCCCGTGGGTTTTTCTCCAAGGTGGAGTTTCCCACGTAGATCTCGGTGTGCTGATTTTATTTTCCGCATTACTTTATCGCATTGAGATTTGTGATTTTTGTTTATACACCTATTCACCCCCCTCTAGGTGATTGATATACTCTAGATAGATCCTAGGGCACCCCCTATCTATCAATTGGTATCAGAGCGGGATCTAGGCTTTATCTTTCATAATGGGTGAAGGAGGTAATATATTTAGGCCACCTTTATTTGATGGAACCAATTACGCCTATTGGAAAGTCCGGATGAGAGCCTTCCTCATCGCAATTGATGAGCGAGTATGGCAAACCATTGAACTTGGATGGAAACATCCAACCGAAGTGGTAAATGATTTGACCGTCCCTAAATCTCGGACTAAGTGGTCGAATGATGAAATCGATTTATCTTCTTTTAATGGTAAGGGTATTAATGCGTTATTTAATGCTTTATCCCAAACCGAGTTTACACGTGTCTCGGCGTGTGAAACGGCTAAAGAGATTTGGAATACCTTATAAGTTACACATGAGGGTACTAGTCTAGTAAAAGTTCAAAAGCTCCAAATGCTTACTAGTCAATTTGATTCTATTCGAATGGAGGAGCATGAATCTTTTACGGATTATTTTACTAGACTCCAAGATATCATCAATACATGTGCTAACTTGGGAGAGAAGATTCCAGAATCTAAAGTCGTTAGAAAAATCCTTCGAACACTTCCGGAGCGCTTTAGGGCTAAAGTCACGGCTATTGAAACGATCAATCATCCGGATGATATGAAAGTTGATGAACTAGTAGGTGCTCTTCAAACTTATGAAATGACTTTTCCTACTAATGAATCTTCTTCCAAGTCTTCTTCTAAGAGTACAGGTATTGCACTCAAATCTACGAAGGAGGAAGACGACGACTCGGATTCCGACGAAGATATTTCGCTCGCCGACTTTGAACATCAATTGGCACTTCTTACTAAGAAGAAATTTCGTCGAAATTTCCGGAAGAACAAAAACAAAGCTCGATCTACAACCAAATCTTCTTCTAAAGGATCTTCACATTCTAAATCCTCTAAAGAGAAGAAGATTGTAAAAGTCTTCTAAAGAAAATGATGAGTTTGTAGGGGAAATCCAATGCTACAAATGTCGAGGCTACGGCCACATATCTACGGATTGTCCCACTAAAAATCCTATAAAAAAAAGGCGCTACACAAGCTAGAACTTGGGATGATTCTACTTCCAATGATTCGAGTTCTAGTGAAGAAGAAACCAATGATGCTATTGCCTTATCTTCACACGTTTCTTCTTCTCCTTCTGCTTTTTGTTTATCATCTATTATTGCTAACCCTTTTGCTTCTTCCTCTGTGCATGGTACATCGAGCGATGATGGCGCGAGTGAGGAGGAGTCCGATGATGATGACTTAGCTGAGGCGTACAATCAACTACTAATAGAATCGAAGAAGATGGCTAAGCACAACAAGAAGTTGAGGAACCGACTTTTGGAGCTTGAGGATGACAAAAAGACATTGAGTACTTCAAATAAAGCTCTTGCGGAGGAAAGGGAACATATGTTGACTAACAATAAGATCCTCCAAGAGAAGTTAGACCAATCGGAGATAACGATCAAATCGCATCAAGAAAAGGTTGGCTTTCTAGAACTACAATACAAGGAAATTCATGTTTCTAATCAAGTTTTGACCAAACAAGTCCATCAACTCAAGTCCGACATACAAAAATTCTCCTCCGGATCAAAGAAACTTGATATGATATGCTCGGATTGGGTCAAACAAGCAAACTTGGACTTGGATATGAGCGGACATTTGTTGAGAAGATAAAAAATTCTTTTCCCAAAGTCTCAACAAGTGTAAAAGAGAAAGTATGCCATAGATACGGAAAGAATGGACATATCAAGAAGACATGCCATAAAAAGAAAACTCAAGTGGCATCTTCTAAGCATCTATCGGCATCTTCCATTACTCGACATCCCCCACGGTTTCAAAAGTACTATAAAAAAGGTCGAGTACACAAGGTTAACCAAAAGTCAAAGCCACAACAACCAACAACTCCAAAGCGGAATGCGATGGTGAGACCCACGGTTGATCAAAAGTCAAAACAAACCGTGCCCAACGTCAACAAATCAAGACAACCAACAATCCGACAAGTTTGGATTCGAAAAGGTGATATCTTTCCTTCTCTAAAGTCTTAATTTGTTTTGACTTTACGTAGTGCATTGATTGGTTCTTATTGCATATCTCTTGTTCATTGCATTCTATGTTTTGGTGCTTTCATTGTTACGATTTTTAGATTCTTTGAATGTTTAAAACATTAAATAGTGCATTGAATATCAATAGGTTCACTTTCATTCACTCTTAATTAATCTCATATTAATTATCGGTTTTACTTTATTTTCATTATATTTGAAGATAATTTATTATGAGAATTCTTAATACTTATATATATTCATCAAATTTAGGCAATCATGTGTAATCTCTAGGAGCTTAACCTATCTCGGTTGTGTGTGTTGAATTTGATGAATAGTCATTCTCTTATGGACTAAAATTTGTCACATGTTCTTTCAACTAAGAGATTGCTTAAGCGAGGGGGAGTTATTATTATATAAAATAAAATGCTTATATGCTTTGAAAGATGTGGAAAGAGTTACATCCTTAAAGGAGTGTGAAAACTACCACCACATGGAGGAAAGAGCTACCACCCCGGTCGTCCGGTTAGTGTGTGCAGCTACCACATGAGAATTGAATTGCATATTCGAAATATATATATATATATAAGTGCAAAAGGATGCAAAAGAAAAATGTCACAAAATTTTATTTTTTCGGTGTTATAAGGTGGTCCACATATATAAAAGATGCTCAAAGAGCCACCCCCTGTGCGATATTGGTTTTATCTCAAATTTGAATGTTTATGCAACAAATTTCTGTCTCTTTGATGAATCCCTTAAGTCATCTTCATAATCCGTTTACATCTTGATAGCTTTTGAGCCTTTAGATTATTTTTGATGACTTGATTTTGAAGTTTATATGAATTAAGAAATCGTGTAATATTTTATCTACATTATGGTGATTGTGTAGTAAAGTTCTTAATTCTTATGAAATTAATAGGGATTGAAAGAAGTCAATGTGAATTTATACTCCTCATGCACTAACAATGTTGGACGTTTTTATCACAAGTGGTTTCAAAATTAAAAAATATTTTGAACTTGTGTTTTATTTAATTTCTTTCAACTCTCTCTATTTTTGGGTGTTTTCCTTTGGCAATTTTTGACAAAAAGGAGGAGAGAGGTAATGATGACTTAGACGCATAAACAAAGGAGGAGAGATTGCATGAACAAAGGGGGAGCGATTTTGATATTTTTTCTAATAACTTTGTTCGTGGAGAATGCAAATTTTTGCAGGTCTTTCAAGACTTCAAGACTCCATGTTTGTCTAAGTCATAGAGTTTGTTTTAGGAGTTACTAAATTGTAATTTTAAATTTCATTTGGATCTTTCACGCGAGAAGTTCATTGTTTTGGTGATGGCAATGAATTTCATTTTTGGAGAGATGAGCATCGTGAGTGTTTTAGGTATTTTTGAGTTTTGTCACAAAATTGCCAAAGGGGGAGATTGTTACGGATTTTATATTGGCATATTTCGTGAAGTGAGTCGGAGTCTTGAAGGTTCAAAGAAGAAAAGATGAAGATTGAAGACACGAAGACTCACCGATTGAATTCACTATGCTTGGTAAGTTTAAATAATCTTGATGATGATTTATAAATATTTACAAGTGTTTGGAAGACATTAGAATGGATAAAAATTGTTTTAAATTATAAAAAATGAGTTTTCCAACTTCCAGGATCCGGACCCTAGATTGAGGTCCGGATCCCGTACGCCTCCCTGGTTGTCACGCAGGGAGGGTCCGGACCCTGAGGGCTGAGGTCCGGATCCCGTACGCCTCTCAGGCTTTTTCGCAGAGAGGGTCCGGACCCTGATTGCTGCGGTCCGGACAATGAAACGCGGAATTGTTTCCGGGTCCGGACCTTGCGATCCAAGGTCCGGACCCTGCGATCCAAGGTCCGGACCCCGACCCGTCGCGAAGTTTTGGAAAGTTGTTTTTTCAATCCTACTCTAATTCTAATGTCCCCCAAACCTGTAAATAAGATAGGAGATTCCTTAAAATATCTTAGCAATCCTAATTTGGTTCCAAACCTTTCTAAAATCAGTTTTTCAATCCTAGTCGAAATCGGTTTGCTTCCAAACCTTTCTAAAAAATTGTTTTTAATCCTAATCTATTTCGGATTGCTTCTAAACCTATAAATAGGACGTGGGGGTGTCTCTAAAATGTGGTGAAGCATAGATTATCTTTTAGAAATCCTAGAAGCTTGTAGGTAACCGTTTTTCTCATCTTCTACATCAAGCTTCTCTCAAATTGATTCATGGTGCCCTAATTTCTAATATTCTTTTAGAATCAATTTGAGAATTGCTTAGAGATTATTCCCACAGATCTTTCATGATATTCTAAGCAATAAACCATCATCAACTTTATTGTTCTTGCTCCGGACGGAGTGCGCTCGTGGATTCGGGTGGGCGTCGTGGATTCGACGTGTAGAAGGCTTCGTGGATTCAAAGTTGGGCGTCTCGTGGATTCGAGGCGTGGCGTCCGTGGATTCGGACGTGGGGCGTGGACAACCCGTTGGTGCGCGTGATCCGCTGAAGAGAAGGGAGAGGTTAAGTCCGTGGAGTCGGTAATCACCTTGTAATCTTTTATTCTTAGTGGATTGTTTTTTCGCGTGTTGGTCCCGTGGGTTTTTCTCCAAGTGGAGTTTCCCACGTAAATCTCGGTGTGCTGATTTTATTTTCCGCATTACTTTATCGCATTGAGATTTGTGATTTTTGTTTATACACCTATTCACCCCCCTCTAGGTGATTGATATACTCTAGATAGATCCTAGGGCACCCCCTATCTATCAATTGGTATCAGAGCGGGATCTAGGCTTTATCTTTCATAATGGGTGAAGGAGGTAATATATTTAGGCCACCTTTATTTGATGGAACCAACTACGCTTATTGGAAAGTCCGGATGAGAGCCTTCCTCATCGCGGTCGCGGTCGTGACCACAACTGGCGTGGGTGCCACGGGAGGGTCTGCAGTCACCGGGGCACTCGGCGGAGGAGGAAGGGCCGGAGCGACAGCCGCCGTAGTTTGCAGCTACAGGAACTGCTGGAACATGCCGGAGAGGGCCGTCAGCTGACCCCTCACCTCGGCCAACTCAGCCTCAAGCTGCAGGGTACGGTCGACACCAGGCTGCTCGCCTCCTGCCGGCTCCTCGCTTAAACCAGCCGCAGTAGCCCGGGTCTGCTCACCGGCAGCCCGTCCCGTAGGCACACGCCCACCACCGCGACCAGCACGGGGAGGTCTACGACTCCCACGAGCCATCTGCAACAAAGAAACCTCATAAGGAAAAAAGGGTCGGCAACACCCACAACACACAAGCCGAAAGCAAACAAACCCTCGTTCTCGCGCCCCTATACATCTTAGGTCTTCCTATGGATCAACCTAACCAATGGTTCAGTTACAAGTTTATGAATGAATGAGTGTTTGTAACCTTTACGCTCTGATACCATCTTAATCTGTCACGCCCCGGGCTAGTTTTAGATGCGGAAAGCGTACCATTTCTTTTTTTTTTTTGAAAGACTAGCCCGAGCAAAGTATAGACCCACCACAAATACAGGTCCCTCTGTCCACACGGACAGAGTCTCCCCTGTATTTGCACGGCGTACCATCATACATAACAGGATCCCAAACATCATCCAATCATCACAACAGCAACAACAACATATTGTCTCATACAGCTAACAGTCTTTAAACCTGTATGAATCTAAGCAAGTCCTTAGACGAAGGATGATGCAATGCACAGTACATCAGATCATTCTAGAAAAGTGCTTCTCACCCAGAAGCTTTATTTTGAAACCCTAAGTTCAATCATTCAAATATCCTTTCGAAATCTGTCCCCCACATGAGGACTCTCTTTTGATAAACAAAAATCGATCGATAAGAAATCTCTTTGAAAACTGTTTCCCACATGGGAACCTTATTTTGAAATCCGGCTACCACGGGGGGTAGAAACCCACGATAAAACGATATCACAAGATATAACACAAATCCACCAGACGATAATAAATCCAAATATCCAAACATGCAGATAAACAAGTAACCACGATGTAACTGAACCATGCTATAAACATAAATCTATTATAAGAGAGGGTCAGGGTAAACCAAATCTGACGAGGTACTAGTCGGGACCTCTAATGCACGCTAGCAACTCGCGTCTCACCACGTCCCGACTCACATCACCCGGCTCACCTGAAAACAACAACGATGGCGGGGGGTGAGAACATGATAAATCACATCTCCCCTCCCAGTGGGTACCGCAAGCCGACGAAGGCGAGGTGTACACACCGGCACGAGGGTCAACAAGAAGATGGATAAACAAGAACAGTAGAACAGGTTAGCACAAATAACCAGATATGACAAGACTAAGCTACTACCGATATGAAACGCATGCATCAAACGTAAGTAACCACAAATATTACCCAATCATCACCAGGCCACATGGAACGCACCACAGACCACTGGCACTAGCACTACCAACACATGCTCAGTCATCGACACATAACCTCCACAGATGCACGTGCCTTGAGGTTCACGGGTCGGATGCACACGACCACTTTTTTGGAAAAGAACACCCACACGGTGGCCAAACCGTTGGTGTACGTGAAGTGCTAGAAGAGCTGTGACGATCAATGAGATATGCTCAAACCACAGGACGGTAACCAGCCGAGAATAGCAACTGATAAACGAGTAAACGAGGGTCGCCGAAACAACATTCGATCACCACCGACCAACCAGGTCATCAATAAATCATGCAATCACAACTACTCTACTAATGGCAAGCTCACAAAAGTAGCGACAATAGAAGTATAGAGAACTGAAAATAAACCATGCAAGAGGAAGGGGTAGAATGGTATCACCGTAGTCCACTGAACCGACTCCTGATCGAAGTACCCACCTGAAGGTACGGAGGAGCCTAACACCGACGGCTCACAGGAAAGTCAACTGGACCTACAAAGCACTAACAGGGTCAAGACCCACCTAGTCGACACAAACACAGATGCTCACAAGCCCAAAACCGTCGGAACGTTCGAAAAACCCGGCGGGACGATCCCGAACCCAAACCAAGCCCCAGAGGGGTACCAACAAACCAACCAAGCCACCCGCTGTCCTCAAACACACCAAAGAAGATGGTCGGACAGAGAACACACATCCGGGGTGTCACAAACACCAACGCGCCCGAAAACAGCTTTTCGGGTTTTCGAAAAGTGCCGATTTTGGCATCGGAACCCACCGTCGCCCGTCCGCTGTCCTCGAAACTTCGGGACAGCGAAGGAGAACAGCCAACAAGGCTTTATGATGAAGGCAGGTCGCTCACGAAACCAGCCAGTGGGTCCCACGACCAAAACGTGCGTTCCGCCGACAAATTCGTCGGAAAACACGCCGAAAATCAAACCGAACTTCCGCGAGGGCACTACGAACATGGACGACCAGTCCATAGGGCCTCAAGGGTCATGCCCTTGCTGCCCGCAGCGTCACCACGCTGCCACAAAACAACCAAGCCCTAAACATGCATCTATACACCAAAATAAAGCATTAAATGGCCGTTAGAGCACTCCGCTCGCCCGCACAACCCTCTACGAGCACCAGCGGATAGGGAATGATGCAACGGAGGCCGTGCTCACAGCCCCACAGCGACAAAGACAGTCGCGGGCTCAAACGGCTCAAGAAAACCATACATACAAGAAATAAAAGGGCTCGAGACGCTGGAGCAGCAAAACGGAGCACTGTAACAGTCAACAGAGGTGAGCACGGTGATCAGCGCATTGCCATGATCATCGTGCTCGCCTCCCCGAGGATCGGGAGGCAGCCAGAAGCTTAGATCCCGAGGCACGGCTCCAAACCAAGCCAATTGAGCCCGGCCGGAGCAAGCCAGCTCCGGCCGGCAGCCGACGGCACGGCGGCGTGCCCGGCGGCCAGGATCGGGTGCGAGGGATTCAAGGAGGACAGTGCTCACCTCAGATGGTGACGGGGTGCGGCGGCGGCGGCGTGGGGGAGAGCCCTAGCTCCGGAAAGGCTCGGCCACACCCACTCCGGCAATGAACGGCGACGACAGCGGTCCGGACGGTGAGCACCAGCAAGAGGGGTGTCGCCGGACGTCGGGTAGGGGGCGACCGCGATAGAAACAATCGGCAGTGGCGGCGGCGCGACGCTCTCGGCCGAAAATGCCCAAGCGCGACCTCAACGGCCGCGGCGGCGCTCCGGCGGCATGGGGACGATCGGGGAGGAAGGCGATAGCGGCGGTGGGTCTCCAGCGGCCGGCGCACGGTAGCAGCGACGACGGAAGGCGGCGGCGGCTCGGGTCTGGAAGGTGCTGCCCGCACCAGCAACAGTAGCAGCAGCAGCAAGAGCACGGCAGCGCGGCGCGGCGGCGATGGCCGGGGAGGACTCCTGTCACGCCCCGCCGGGCCTTTAGCACCAACTACGTGGAAAGGATAACCGCACGAGCGCATGACCCAGACCCGCCGAACGGATAGAGTCTTTTCTACCCGCCCAAGGCGTGTCAACACAAGCATATCCACGATGTTCGAACTAGGAACGGAGTACAAGAGTTGCACAAGGAAAGCATCAACATAAAGAAGTTCTACTTCTATTACATCACATTGCACATTTATACATGCCCAAAATTTTCTTTTCTTTCATTTTCATTCCATACATCATGTTCCAAAATTATGAAATATACAGGTTACATACATGTAATGAAAACCCCTATACTATCAATATTCAAGACTAGGGTACAACTCTATGTATCACCAAAATGGAAGGGCCGCTATCTATAGAGCCAAACCCTTGCCTCGCTCCGCCGCCTCACTCGCGGAAGGACCTGAAAAACGTGGGGTAAGAACTATAAACATAGTTCCCAGTGGGTAAGGCCACCCAAGAGAGAAGCTCGACCCACCAGGTCCAAAGAAACACCATATGCATAAGTTAGATCACAAATAACTATGCAAGAAATATTTACATGCTTGTAAATAAACATAAAGGATGCAACCAAATAAAATGTTAATTTTCATTCTCTCCTAGGTTCATCCTATATTTCACGTTGACCAAGTTCAACTACTTGTCAATTACTTATGGTTTCGGAATCGCCGTCTCACCATAATGGTTCCAACGTCCAAGGAGTGAAATCGTCACCTCCGAGTTCGGGTAACGAATTCGTCGCATACCCGGGATAGCAAAATCGTCGCTTACCCCATCTCAACACCGCCATCACATGGCACAGGTAGCGAAATCGTCGCATACCCGGGATAGCAACCTCGTCGCACATCCCATCACAACACCGCCAACTCATGGCAAGGGTAGCGAACTCGTCGCATATCCGAGATAGCAACCTCGTCGCACATCCCATCTCAACACCGCCAACTCATGGCACGGGTAGCGAACTCGTCGCATACCCGGGATAGCAACCTCGTCGCACATCCCATCTCAACACCGCCAACTCATGGCACAGGTAGCGAAATCGTCGCATACCCGGGATAGCAAAATCGTCGCACATCCCATTGTTCACATTTTACACTTGCCAACCCAAGTCTCATGACCCTAGGTTCAAGTCACTAAGTCTCACCTATGTTCAATGACACTAGGTTCACTTTACATTCTCAACCTAGGTTCCATGACGCTAGGTTCCAATCTCATGTCCAACCTATGTTCAATGACACTAGGTTCCATTCTCATGTTCCAACCTATGTTCAATAACACTAGGTTCCATTCTCATGTTCCAACCTATGTTCAATAACATTAGGTTCCAATCATACATGTTCCAACCTATGTTCAATAACACTAGGTTCCAATTATACATGTTCCAACCTATGTTCAATAACATTAGGTTCCATTCTCATGTTCCAACCTATGTTCAATAACACTAGGTTCCAATCATACATGCAACCATGTAACAAGTATAGATAATAGAAATATACTTGAATTCTATAACATGCAATAGGAGCTCATGGCTCTACCTATCATGATTTTCATCTTTGCCAACATGCAAGTTCTAGGGTTCACAACACATACCATTTTATCTTTAAATGGATATTTACTCTAGACATGTAAGTGACCTAATCACTTCGGTAAACACAAACCCACCTCAAGAGCTTCCAAATTCTTGTATTCTTCAAGCTCCTAAGTCTCCAAGCCTTGAGTTCTTGCTTCAACCCAAGCTTCTACAAGAAAACGGTTCGTTACTCGTTACGAACCCTTAAATCAACTCAACACATGAAATCATTTGTTCTAACATGATTTCCTATGCCTCAATTGCAATTCCCGAAGGTCCAAATATTTTTAGAACCTCCCATGGCAAAAACTCTCATTTCACCTAGGTTTCACATGCATGCATGTAGAACCTCAAAATCTCTTGGCCAATCTCCACGTTTTGTGGTTTAGATTGCCTAGGGTTTCCAAAAATCTCAAAATACTAGATCAATTCCAAGGTTTGAACCCAAAACGTGAGGAACTAACCTTAATCACGAGTTCCCCAAGCTTCTACTTGTGCCAAGAAGCTTCTTTTCCCCTTTGGAAGCCTTTTCCAAGCTCAATCCACCCTTTTCTCCAAGTTTTGGAGAGATCTCTAGAGAGAGAAAGTGAGGGAGAGGGAGAGGAGAAGTAGAGGAAGAAGATCCCTGAGAAAGGAGGTATTCCCTGCCTTTCTAACACTCCCTCGAGTGTGAAAAGACCCTTTTGCCCCTCTCCACAATCAACACTTCCAACCAGCCAAAACTGGAATTTCGCAACACTGTTGTCACGCCCCGCCGGGCCTTTAACACCAATTAGGTGGAAAGGATAACCGCACGGGCACATGCCCCAGACCCGCCGAACGGGTAGAGTCTTTTCTACCCGCCCAAGGCGTCACAACACAAGCTTATCCACAATGTTCCAAACTAGGAACGGAGTACAAGAGTTGCACAAGGAAAGCATCAACATAAAGAAGTCCTACTTCTATTACATCACATGCACATTTATACATGCCCAAAATTTTCTTTTCATTCCATACACCATGTTCCAAAACTATGGAATACATAAGTTTCATACATGTAATGAAAATCCCCTATTATCAAAGTCCAAGACTAGGGGTACAACTCTATGTATCACAAAAATGGAAGGGCAGCTATCTATAGAGCCAAACCCTTGCCTCGCTCCGCCGCCTCACTCGCGGAAGGACCTGAAAAACGTGGGGTAAGAACTATAAACATAGTTCCCAGTGGGTAAGGCCACCCAAGAGAGAAGCTCGACCCACCAGGTCCAAAGAAACACCATATGCATAAGTTAGATCACAAATAACTATGCAAGAAATATTTACATGCTTGTAAATAAACATAAAGGATGCTGTCACGCCCCGGGCTAGTTCAAGATGCGAAAAAACGTGCTAAATTTTTTTTTTTGAAAGCCTAGCCCGCGCCACGTACAGACCCGCCACAAATACAGGGTCCACTGTACACACGGACAGAATCTCCCCTGTATTTGCACGGCGTCCTCAGCATACAACAGGATCACAACCACTATTCATTCATCCCAACAGCACAACGGCACCAAAGATTCATACAGCTAGCCGTCCTTAAACCTGTATAAATCTAAGCAGGTCCTTAAGCGAAGGATGATGCAATGCACAAGCAACAAACATTCTAGAAAGCTGCTCCTTACCCAGAAGTTTTATTTGAAACCCTAATTTCAAACATTCAAGAATCATTTGAAAACTGTTCTCCACACGAGAACTCTCTTTTTGAAATCACAAAACCGAGCAATCAGAAATCCATTTGAAAACCGTTTCCCACACGGAAACCTTGTTTTACGACGCTACCACGAGGGGTAGAAAACCAAAATGCTCGATAAATGAAACGACTGGAAAACAAGGATACAACCAATCAATCCAAGCATGCTATAGTAAGCCCAAAGAATAACTGAACCACAAATGACATCTAATAGGCGAAGGTAGGGTGATAACCAAATCTGGGGATGTAGCCTCACGAGTCGGAACCTCTAGAGCTACTATCTAGGCGTGCCTCGCAGCGTCCCGACACTCACCACCCTGCTCACCTGAAATCTGCAACGGGGGTGGGGGGTGAGAACATGTACACATGTCTCCCCTCCCAGTGGGTACCGCAAGCCGACGAAGGCGAGGTGTACACACCGGCACGAGGGTCAACAAAAGATAGATATGGTAAACAGTAGCACAAGTAAATATGAGGCTAACATACAACTGAAATAACTATGCTACTGTAAACAACTAGTATGCATCAAAGGGAAAACCACAAAGTAAACCCAATCTAAAACCACCGGGACGTATCCTATGCACTGTCACCTGCTCATCTATAGGCACATAAACCTTCTGGACGCACTGCATCAAGGCTCACGGGTCGGCACAAACTCAACGACCCTTTTCCGAAAAAGAACACCTCCAAACGGTGGATCAGACCGCGGTGTACGTGAAGTGCTAGAAGAGCTGTGACGATCGATGCAAATGCTCAATCCACAGAACGGCAACAAGCCGAGAAGCAACTAATAAACCACAACTAGGATCGCTCGGAACAACAGGCGATCACCTCCGACCAACTGGGTCGTCTCAAGGAACATGCAAGCCACACTAGGATCGCTCGGAATGATAAGCGATCCCCCTCCCCGACCGACTGGGTCGTCTCAAAGAACATGCAAGCCACACTACTCTACTATCCAAGCACGCATATAAGTAGAGTCTACGGGAGTCAAGTGAACTAAAAACTGAAATGCGAAAGAAGGGATAGAAAGGTATCACCGTAGTCCACTGAACCGACTCCGGATCGAAGTACCCACCTGTCGAAAGGTCAAGCCTAACACCGACGGCTCTCGGGAACCGCGACAGGACCTACGAAAGACTCACAGGGTCAAGGTCTACCAAGTCGACGCTAAACATAAAGCTCTCACATCCCGAAGCCGACCGATCGCCCGGGAAACCCGCCGGGACGATCGCAAACCACACTAAGCCCCAGAGGGGTACCTAGCAGCCAACAAGGTCCCTCGCTGTCCCCGAACACACAAAACCAAGTGACGGGACAGCGAGCACAAGCTCGGGGTGCCCCGAACATCAAACGCACCCGAAAAGGCTTCCCGGGTTCCCGAAAAGTGCCGATTTGGCACCGGAACCCCACATCACTCATCCGCTGTCCTCGGAACTTCGGGACAGCGATGAGGAACAGCAAACAAGGCTAAACGATGAAGCCAAGTCGTTCGCGAAAACAGCGAGTGAGTCGCGCGACTAGAAACGTGCGTTTCGCCGATTATTTCATCGAAAAATTTGTCGGAAACGAATCCGAAACTCCACGAAGGGCGAGGGGGTTGGACAACCAGTCCACAGGGTCCCAAAAACCCTACCCTTGCTGCCCACAGCGTCGCAACGCTGCCACAAAAGCTAAAGTCCGCAAACAAGCCACAATTCCATACATACAAGCAATAAACGGAGCCGCTAGAGCAAACCGTTCGTCCGCTCGACCTTCCGCAAGCACCAGCGGATAGGTAGCGACGTCACGGAGACCGTGCTCACTGTCCCACTGCGACAGGACCAGTCGCAAGCCGGGAAATCCCATAAAAACAGTGAGTGCGCGCACAAAAGCAAGCTTAACTAAGGCCGTGTGAGCAAGCCGTACATCCGCACGACCTTCCGCGAGCACCAGCGGATTGGCAACGACGTAACGGAGGCCATGCTCACAGCCCCACTGCGACAGGAACAGTCACAGTCTGGGAAGTTGCATAAAAATAGCGAGTAAACGAGTTCAAAAGCTCCGACAAAGGCCGAACCATACGACAGCTCAACGAAACCCAAAACTAGGGTGAGCACGGTGTTCAGCACATCGTTGCGATCGTCGGGCTCACCCTTCCGAGCTTCGGGAGTCAACAGAGAGCTCAAACAACCCAACAAAACAAAAACACCACAGAAGTGACCCCTGGCCGGAGCAGCTAGCTCCGGCCGGCTGCCGGCCGCCATGCATGGCCGGTGGCGGCCAGGGGTGAGTGCGGGGGAGGTGAGGAAGCGGGGGCTCACCTCAGGTGGCGGCAGGAACCGGCGGCGGCGGCGCGGGCAAGGAGACAGAGGTTGCCCTAGCCGAGCCCGCGGCGGCTCCGGCGGCTCTCCGGCGGCACGGCGATGGCCGGGGAGGCAGGAGGCGGCGCCGGAGGTCGCGGGGGAGGTGATGCTCACCTTCCCAGGGTGCGGGAGGCGGCGGCGGCAGGGGCTCACCATCCTCGGCCAGCTGCTGCTCCAGCAGCTGGCCGCAGCAGCTCAGGCTGCTTCCGGCGGTCCTCCGGCGGCACGGCGGCGGTCCCCCGCGACACAGCAACCTCAGGGGGAGCTCGGCGTGGTTTCCCCCTGGGTGCTGACCTCAGAGGAGGGGAAGAAGAAGAAGAAGAAGAAGAAGAAGAAAAGAGAAAAAGGGAGAGGGAGAGGTGGCCGGAGTTGCTCCGGCCAGGCGGTGGCCGGCGGCGGCCGGCGCTGCTCAGAGAGGAGGCCAAGGGGCAGGGGAGCCTCGTGCTCACCCCCTGGGAGCAGGGGAGAGAAGGGAGTGAGAGAGGGAGAGAGAGGGAGTGAGAGAGGGTGTGAGGGGATGTTTCACCCACCCCCTCCACCTACTAAACCCACTCAAACACTCAACCTCCCTCTTCACTCAAAACACAAAAACCCCTTCTCAGCCAGCACAAGATGCTAAAACACCCCTCCACTTGCGATCTCACGCGAAACGGTGCGCAAACAGGGTCTAAATCGCGAAACCGAAAAACATGACGTACGACCTCTCGGCGATCAAGATGGAATAACTTTTAATCCGTTCGTCGCACGGCGACACGGATCGCGCCATCGCGTTCAGCACTGCCGAGACATCGAACTTAGCATTTGGATCGCCAGAAACGGACTCCGGATCGCGACGTTAAGCCGTTCACTCTCCGCGACAAAATTCCAAAAACACTAAAACACGATAAAAACCACTTATATACATATATATACATATATACCTGTATATATATACGTATACTGATCAAAAACACAGTATCAGGGGAGAGGAACACAGAATTTCAAATTTCCAAAAATTCGAATTCTCACAGATGCAACCAAATCAAATGTTAATTTTCATTCTCTCCTAGGTTCATCCTATATTTCACGTTGACCAAGTTCAACTACTTGTCAATTACTTATGGTTTCGGAATCGCCGTCTCACCATAATGGTTCCAACGTCCAAGGAGTGAAATCGTCACCTCCGAGTTCGGGTAACGAATTCGTCGCATACCCGGGATAGCAAAATCGTCGCTTACCCCATCTCAACACCGCCATCACATGGCACAGGTAGCGAAATCGTCGCATACCCGGGATAGCAACCTCGTCGCACATCCCATCACAACACCGCCAACTCATGGCAAGGGTAGCGAACTCGTCGCATATCCGAGATAGCAACCTCGTCGCACATCCCATCTCAACACCGCCAACTCATGGCACGGGTAGCGAACTCGTCGCATACCCGGGATAGCAACCTCGTCGCACATCCCATCTCAACACCGCCAACTCATGGCACAGGTAGCGAAATCGTCGCATACCCGGGATAGCAAAATCGTCGCACATCCCATTGTTCACATTTTACACTTGCCAACCCAAGTCTCATGACCCTAGGTTCAAGTCACTAAGTCTCACCTATGTTCAATGACACTAGGTTCACTTTACATTCTCAACCTAGGTTCCATGACGCTAGGTTCCAATCTCATGTCCAACCTATGTTCAATGACACTAGGTTCCATTCTCATGTTCCAACCTATGTTCAATAACACTAGGTTCCATTCTCATGTTCCAACCTATGTTCAATAACATTAGGTTCCAATCATACATGTTCCAACCTATGTTCAATAACACTAGGTTCCAATTATACATGTTCCAACCTATGTTCAATAACATTAGGTTCCATTCTCATGTTCCAACCTATGTTCAATAACACTAGGTTCCAATCATACATGCAACCATGTAACAAGTATAGATAATAGAAATATACTTGAATTCTATAACATGCAATAGGAGCTCATGGCTCTACCTATCATGATTTTCATCTTTGCCAACATGCAAGTTCTAGGGTTCACAACACATACCATTTTATCTTTAAATGGATATTTACTCTAGACATGTAAGTGACCTAATCACTTCGGTAAACACAAACCCACCTCAAGAGCTTCCAAATTCTTGTATTCTTCAAGCTCCTAAGTCTCCAAGCCTTGAGTTATTGCTTCAACCCAAGCTTCTACAAGAAAACGGTTCGTTACTCGTTACGAACCCTTAAATCAACTCAACACATGAAATAATTTGTTCTAACATGATTTCCTATGCCTCAATTGCAATTCCCGAAGGTCCAAATATTTTTAGAACCTCCCATGGCAAAAACTCTCATTTCACCTAGGTTTCACATGCATGCATGTAGAACCTCAAAATCTCTTGGCCAATCTCCACGTTTTGTGGTTTAGATTGCCTAGGGTTTCCAAAAATCTCAAAATACTAGATCAATTCCAAGGTTTGAACCCAAAACGTGAGGAACTAACCTTAATCACGAGTTCCCTAAGCTTCTACTTGTGCCAAGAAGCTTCTTTTCCCCTTTGGAAGCCTTTTCCAAGCTCAATCAACCCTTTTCTCCAAGTTTTGGAGAGATCTCTAGAGAGAGAAAGTGAGGGAGAGGGAGAGGAGAAGTAGAGGAAGAAGATCCCTGAGAAATGAGGTATTCCCTGCCTTTCTAACACTCCCTCGAGTGTGAAAAGACCCTTTTGCCCCTCTCCACAATCAACACTTCCAACCAGCCAAAACTGGAATTTCGCAACACTGTTGTCACGCCCCGCCGGGCCTTTAACACCAATTAGGTGGAAAGGATAACCGCACGGGCACATGCCCCAGACCCGCCGAACGGGTAGAGTCTTTTCTACCCGCCCAAGGCGTCACAACACAAGCTTATCCACAATGTTCCAAACTAGGAACGGAGTACAAGAGTTGCACAAGGAAAGCATCAACATAAAGAAGTCCTACTTCTATTACATCACATGCACATTTATACATGCCCAAATTTTTCTTTTCATTCCATACACCATGTTCCAAAACTATGGAATACATAAGTTTCATACATGTAATGAAAATCCCCTACTATCAAAGTCCAAGACTAGGGGTACAACTCTATGTATCACCAAAATGGAAGGGCCGCTATCTATAGAGCCAAACCCTTGCCTCGCTCCGCCGCCTCACTCGCGGAAGGACCTGAAAAACGTGGGGTAAGAACTATAAACATAGTTCCCAGTGGGTAAGGCCACCCAAGAGAGAAGCTCGACCCACCAGGTCCAAAGAAACACCATATGCATAAGTTAGATCACAAATAACTATGCAAGAAATATTTACATGCTTGTAAATAAACATAAAGGATGCAACCAAATAAAATGTTAATTTTCATTCTCTCCTAGGTTCATCCTATATTTCACGTTGACCAAGTTCAACTACTTGTCAATTACTTATGGTTTCGGAATCGCCGTCTCACCATAATGGTTCCAACGTCCAAGGAGTGAAATCGTCACCTCCGAGTTCGGGTAACGAATTCGTCGCATACCCGGGATAGCAAAATCGTTGCATACCCCATCTCAACACCGCCATCACATGGCATGGGTAGCGAACTCGTCGCATACCCGGGATAGCAACCTCGTCGCACATCCCATCTCGACACCGTCAACTCATGGCATGGTAGCGAAATCGTCGCATACCCGGGATAGCAAAATCGACGCACATCCCGTGTCAACACCGCCAACTCATGGCATGGTAGCGAAATCGTCGCATACCCGGGATAGCAAAATCGTCGCACATCCCGTTTCAACACCGCCAACTCATGGCATGGTAGCGAAATCATCGCATACCCGAGATAGCAAAATCGTCGCACATCCCGTTCACTACAAGAATATTATACATTGGTGGCGACTGATGTCGCCACTATATGTATAAAAAGTTGCCACCGTTTTAAAACGTGGCGATTTTTAAAGTCGCCACAAGTTGCCACCGAAAATCTTGCCACTAATTGAAATTGTGGCGAAGCATGAGGAGTCGCCACCTTACTAAAAATAGAGTGGCGACATTTTGTCGCCACCAAATATAACTTTTCGTGGCCACTATTAGTCGCCACATTATTAAAAATATCGTGGCACTATTTTGTCGCCACCAAATATAATTTTTAGTGGCCACTATTAGTCGCCACCTTATTAAAAATAGCGTGGCATAATTTTGTCGCCACCAAATATGACTTTTAGTGGCCTTTATTGGTCGCCACCTTTCATAGAGATAAGATGGCAATAAATTTTTGCCACCAAATGTACAATTTAGGTGGCAACAATCATAGTCGCCACCTTAGTTAAATATAAAGAGGCAACTTTTGGTCGCCACCACTTATGTGAATAAAATAGCCACCAATAGTAAATAGGTAATAAAATAAAATATAAAAATACGCTGTTTATGTTTTACAATCAAAACATACACAAAATAACAAACAAAACATTTAAGTAAACAAAATTATTCTTTTAACAACAATTTAAAAAGCTAATTAACTTCTTATCCACAATAGCTTAAAAACAAAATAATAGCAATATCAATTTAAAGGCAAAAAAGTAATACAATCCAATATACGGTTTAACATCATTCCTACTCCTTGAACTTCAAAAATAGAAAGCGTTTAAAAATAATGAAAAAGTGCTTCAGCTCTTAATTCAACGGCCATTCGTTTCCTGCAAGCAAATAAAAAGAAGAAAAAAAAATTACACAAAATTAAAAATCTGCAACAAAAGTTGTAGACTTTTTAAAAATTGCATCTCTTACTGAAAGTCTACAACAAAAGTTCCATTTGATTGGAGGTTTAAAAAAAAAAAATTCTCATTACTGGGTCTTAATGTTACCTCATAACAGAGTAGAGCCCAAAGCAACAACAAGATGATCTCACTGGTCTCTCTACATATGGCAGCAGTTGGGGTTGCAGCAAACAAAGAAAAGGATCATGCCTTCCTCTCCTCTAGACATGGCCTGCACATTATCCACAAAATAAACCATAAAAATAAATAATTATGAGAACCAATGTAAACTCAAGTAGTAATGCAGTGTCAATTAATCATCGAAGGCATCAATTAATGCCCTTTACTTCACAGGTAGTTGGCATTTACTAAAGACAAAGGACTCAATAAAACATATGATAGAAGAGTACTAAAGCAACATCTAAAAATATTGGAGTAAGATGAAAGCTGGAGGATTAATGGACATGGGAAAAAGAGACAAATAAAGGATAACGAAGGTATATTTATATGTTCATTTACATATGCTGCATCAGCAGCAGTCTCATGAGCTATAAACATCTAATCGTGTTTGGCAAGACACAAAAATTCGCAGCACAGGATGATTAATAAGCATTTAGTCTCTCTATTTCTGCTAGTATTCATTGCATTAACACAGGGTCTCAAATTCGGCTTGATACTCAATAAGCAATTGAAATATGACATATTACAATCCGATAATTATTGGCGCCACCCGACAGAACATTGATTAAAAGCATATAATCTTTGTCGCTCGTATTTATTTTGAGACATTGTGAGTAATACGGTTAAGCCATTAGGATTCTACTAATGTTAAGCTTGTACGTCGCTATATTGATCGACAACACCAGAATAAAGACAAATTTTTGTAATTTATCATTTCAAACACAAACTACAGCTATATGAATGGCAAGCAATATTTGAAACTTGGAATTAAGCTTCATATTCAGCTATTAAGTATTTATGCTAGAAAAGATAAATCCAGGTAACTCAAAAAGGTGCTTTTGATTAAAGAATCACTACAAAGTTGATAGGCCCTGATGACCGAATCAAGAACTTTAGCACAAACACAAAATAAAACTAATATTAAACAGTGGTAGATGATCAAAACATAAGATATAGAAAAACTGAAGAAAAAAAAACAGAAGTTCAATTCAATTAAATGTACAATTAATGCCCAATCTACCAGATAAGGAAAAATAATTGGAGCCACTAAGTTAATAACAAGCTGGAAAAGATCCCTCTCCCAGTAATAACAAGTTCCTTCATTTAGTGAGAAGTAAAATTCAAGTGAACAAAAGAGGAAATTAAGAAAGGTGTTCGTTTCCGCCTATACGAAAAGAAAAGTAAATCGAACAAAGAAATCAAAGTACAAATTTTATTAGAGAAAGAACAATCTCAGAACTAGAAGCATCAGGACTAAATAATGAGGCAATTTATTTACCAATAGGACCACAAACCTAAACAAAATAAGAGTACAATATATAGTCCATATGAACAAAGAGATATGTAATATTGGATAAATCGGTTAAGTTAAAAGAGCAACATTTAAAGAAACAAAATAATATAGAACTAATGCGCAAAAAGGTCATAAGTGCAATACTCAAATGTAGATAGAAGATTAATTAAAACTACTACTAGTTGTGCTGAATCAAAAGAAACAAAAAAACATAAGGATGGATGAACTTAGAATCCAAATACAACAATGTTCACAGCACAAGTAATGGAACTCCCATTAGTTAAGTTAGAATTTGACAACATTCATGGGTGATTTTACTAAATTTAATATTTTTAAGTATTTTTAATAAATAATATTAGGTCAATTAGTAATTAATAACTAATAAAGCTATTAAATTTGGTAATACTTTTAACTAATAAAGAGAATCCATTCAACAATGTTCACAGCACAAGTAATGGAACTCCCAAACAAAAAAAAAGACAAAAAGAAAGAAGTCTGCTCAAACCCACATAATATAATATATATATATCACCAAATTCTAATTAAAAAATCAGTATCAAGAAATATTTTTTATGATCCTTCAAAGTAAAACAAAGAAAAAAGGTGCCCACAATTAGTTCCCACAATTCGACCAGTGATGAAGCGTCGATACTCTTTTCCTTATTAATAAGGGATGATCAAATCCAACTTAACATGCAGCAATGACTTTTAAACTTGCAATGACTCATCTCATTCTACTTGTCAAAGAAACAAATTAAATGCAAACCTTGCAATGGCTTTTAAACTTCGTGGCAAGGTTGTCTAGGAGCTAGTCGAGGCCCTCTCCCCTCTTTGTGAACCTACAATCAGTTAAAATATAGATTTCAACAATGGATAAACAAAACTTAAATTCAGTTAACTAAAATAAGCAATAAAATATTTATACTGATAGGATAGCCATCTGATGTTGATGATGCAGAATGCATATTCTGTAGTCCAGGAATATGCTCCATGATCATTTGCAACTGAGCTTGAAATTCTGCACAAATTTCTGAACGCATTTCTACGCGTATCCGCCGCTCCCTCTCCTCTGCCTCTAACCGCAAGCGACATTCTCGCTCCTCTGCCTCGATCCTCAAACGACGCTCTCGCTCCTCCGCCTCAAGCCATAAGCGATGTTCACGCTCCTCTGCTTCAAGCCTTAAACGTTGCTCTCGATTCTCCGCCTCTTGTTGTTGACGTTCTAATGCACCCCTCAAATCCTCAACCTCTCGCTGATAAGCCTCTCTAAATTCTGCACCTCTACGCGAACTAGGATGAGGTCCACACCCTAATCCCCGAATATACCCTGAACGTGTCCCACAAGCTTTAGACATTTGCTCCTCAGGGGTTAGTAGAGGTCCCCCGCTTTGCAACTGCTCCTTTTCAATATCCTCAAGTGTCTCCTACATTAATTATAATGTATTTAGTACCAAGATAAATATAAGGTAGGTAAGCAAGTAATAACATTAGTATAATTACCATAACATCCTTTGATCGACCATCCATCCAATCTCCATTATGTCGTAAGTGCGTCGCTTTCCAATAGTCTGTCATTTTTGGCTCCGCTTGAGTCACGGGGTCCCTCTATCAAAAAGTATATGATTAGTCAAAAAATAACACAATGAATTAGAAAAATAAAATGATTAATAAAAGCAACAAATCATACCATATTATATCTAATCCTAACAAATGATGTTCTACCCTTGATGGTAGAAATCCCCTGCTTGGCCCGATTGTTTTTATTACGAGTTGATAGATACTACAAAAGAAACATACGTTAATCAAAAGTATAATATAATTGCAAAAAAATTACTTATTATATTAAAATTTTGAGATCTACCTTAAACTCCTCCGAACCGAAATATTCGACCAAATATATCCAATCATTATCCGTGACATTTTCTGGAACCTTATAAAAATGTAAATAATATCGATGCACATTCTCTGTAGAGGTGGTCTACATGGGCCAAACTCCACTGAGAAAAAAAACCAAAACAATATTAACTTGTGATAGTTTTACCATACACGTAAAAAAACATCAATCCACTAATCTTTTATTTGACAAGGATTACAAGGGGGGTGAAGGATTATCTAGAGTATATCTATCACGGGGGGTGACTTAACCTCTCAGTGCAATAAAAATCGTCTTCAGCGGATCTCGCGCACTCCACTTTGGAGAAAAACCCACGGGACCAACACGCCTCACGTCTGAATTACAAGGTGATTACCGACTCCACGGACTTAACCCTCGCCGAATCCACGAAGCCTTCACGATCCGAATCCACGAATCGCCTCGAATCCACGCCGACGATTCGAATCCACGAATCGCCTCGAATACGCCGAATCCACGACGCAAATTGGAACAGGAACTCAGGTTTACACTGGTGATTCCTTGCTTAGAATTTCATTAAGAACCAGAGGGAAAAGTTCTAAGCAAGACGGAGATCAATTCGACATATGAAATAGAAATTAAAACTATCTCGAATTGATCTCGGAGGCTATTTTGAGGAAAAAGGTTTAGAACGAAAATCCTAGCCTCTAGGGTTTCTCTTGTACGAATTCTGAGTTGTTCAAAGGTAGAGAAAACCCCCATAGGTTATTTATAGGTGTTGGAATCAAACAGACTCGGATTAAATCAAAATATACCAAATCTGGCACTGTATACCGGTATACGTTGGCAGATACCGGAATGCGATGACGGAAACAGTTCCTACGCAGACGCATTCCGGTACTCCAACTTCAGTACCGGTATACTGCGTTTCAGTACCGGTACTAGCATAGGCATACCGGTATACTGCTCCGAAAACAGTTTTTTCAACTCCGGTTTTGAGGAACACCAGATTGGATTCCGGAATACATATGCATACCGGTATCAGATTAAGCATACCGGTATGTGACTCCGGAATTTCAATAAAAAGTTCCTAAAACTCATTTAATCCGATTTTAAAGATACACATGATTCCAATACCATAATTAACGATGAATCACCATATAAACGATAAAACTTACCTTCACGTCGTGATTCAACATGTGAGTCAATGGTTGTCAATGCTTGAAGTCTCGGATTCTTCAACAGGTTCACGAAGCACTCGACCTTCAAGACTCCGACTCAATAACTCACGAAATATGCCAATACAAAATCCGTAACAATCTCCCCCTTTGGCAATTTCGTGACAAAACCTAAAATACAAGTTCTACCCGAACCAAAATAAAAGAAGAAATTCATTGCCATCACCACAACAATGAACTTCACGCGTGTATGATCCAAAACATAAAACCAAAATTACAAATGGTTCAACCTCCTAAGACAAACTCTATGACTTAGGACTTGGAGTCTTGAAGTCTTAAAACAATTCCTGCAAAAACAACTTCAGACACACACAGGTAGAGACAAGTTGAACAAGTTAAGTTAGTAAAATGTTATGTCATCATCTCTTCCCCTTTTTGTCATCTCTCCCCCTCAATATAGTTCTCTCCCCCTAACTATAGGTCACTATAACTCTCTCTCCCTTAGTATGATCCTCTCCCCCTTTTTGTCAAAAATTGCCAAACAAACACAGAAAGAGATAACAATAACAATAACTAAGCAAGTAGAGTTAGTCCAGAGAAACAAGTCCAAAAATAGAGAGGAAATATCAAGCATATAACTAAGACAAATACGAAATAGTGGAAAAGTGAAAACAAGATAAGAGATAGAACACGTCACTCTCCATCATCACTATCGTTGTCTTCTTCACCTTCAGTGCCCGGAAGGTGCTGCTCAAAAGAGGAAGGAGCAGGTGGATGTGAAGTACTAGGACCTGCACCACCAGCAACGTCATCATGGCGACAAGTAAGAATCTCTAAAATTTTCTTCACGCCGTCCTCGACATTCTTAATTCTGTCCTCCAGTGCTCGGAAGCCCCGCTCAACTCTCTTCTTGAAAGATCGTAATTCATGACGAAGAGAGACCTCGGTAGCTGCTCCCCCTGAGCTAGAGGACCCACCACGCTCAACAGGACGAGGTGCGGCGGTGCTTGGAGTAGCCGTAGAATACCCTTTGACTTGCTGAAACGTCTTCAAGGTACTGATGGACTTAGCCAAGGTAACTCCATCAATAGACCCTAAGCCATAGTCATACTTGTTGCAAGACGTATCAACTCCATGTGCTTCCAGAATACGAGTGATCAAGATAGGAAACGGAAGAAGCTCACGACGTCCAGAAGCATGAATAACATTTGCCATACGCTGCCACATCAGAAAAGGGATGTTGATGTTAAGTCCCACCGCATACTCCGGATGACCAAGTAAAAAGAGAAGCACTAAACGGTCCCACCGGATGCGTTTTGTGCCAACTGTCGGCACAATATTGTAGCAGACGATTAACGCAAGAATGTGATATGCGGGCTTTAATTCTCTTGATTCAACATACAAGCGGTTTGTGTAAGTGCCCGGTTTGCATAAGGCCTCTGTCATTATCTCCCAATGTGATGACGGTTGAATATGCCCTTGAGTGTAAGATAACCCCGTGGTGCTCACATTTAAACCAAAAATCTCTCCAACAGTGTAAGGAGTGACCACCACGCGTATACCTCGAACCGTAGTCTCAAACTGATAATTTCCTGATTCAGGGTCTTCATAAGTAACTCGCCCATGCAGATAAAATTCTCTAATCAATTCCACGCAAAATGGGGCACGAACAGGAAGACGACCGACTGGTTCGATCGGAGCTCGTAGAAGTAGGTGAGCAAAGTCTGGAACTTCACGTGACAGCTCGCCGAAGTTCACATTGCGCTCTGCATGACAAGCCTTGCCTGCATAGGCCGATTGCCGAGTGGAGGAAACACCTCTAGTATCTGCTCCTCGTTTGGTACGTTGTTCCGTCGTACGGGGTTCGCGAATAACCGGACCACCTGTGCTCCGACGAGGTGGAGAAGAAGCTCTCCCCCTACGAGTAGTAGCCCTCAGTAGCTATACCCTTTCCCGCGACCAAGTTGTTCTTCCGGAGCATACTCGGAACCCTCCGACTCGGTGCTCGAGGAGTCCTCCTCAACACGTGTCCTCTTGGTCACATGTTGCTTGCCGCGACCACGACCACGACTCCAACCGGCAGCCATCATCAACACGAGCACAAGAATAACCGAAAATGCCATTTTTCCTATGCAACAACGCACACGAAAAATGAAGATCAAGATCACATGGTTATTTAATTTCTAATGAGCTTACCAATCATTAAGACATGCATCAAAACATCATATCCATGAGTTTCATGAGGTTTTATTCATTAAAAAAAAATATTCTAGCAAAAACCCTAAAAATACCTCAAAACATGCATTAGAACAAAGATCAAAGAGAAATAACATGTTATTCTCGGATCTAAGTACATGAGAACGAAGCTTGCATGTTTCTAAACTCATTTCAAGCATAAACCCTCAAGAAATTTCAGTAAAAACAGAGATCGATCGTCAACCCAACAAAAACATGTAAAAATAGTTAAAAACTAGGGTTTCGGGAAAGAAAGTAGATTCATGAAGATAAACTTACAAATCCAAAATGAAAACCACAGATCTGGAGGAGATTCACGTCAGGGAGCTCTTAGAGAGAGAAAGAGAGAGTTTTGAAACGGTTTGGTTGTGTTTTAAAAAACAAAATACCGGAATATAAGCAGATTCCGCAGGCGCATACCGGTATGCGATACCGTATACCGGTATGCAATGTAATTTTTTGAAAAAAAACAGGTCTCGGTTTGAAAAACAGAAAACCATGGTATACCGGTATTCCATTTACATATACCGGTATACAGAGAGAAAAAAATACAGTGTATGCCCCTTTTTATGAAAAATTCACATGTAGAATATTCATCCCTTAATAATTTCACGAAAATTAAATATTTTAATCCAAAATTATCATGATGCAAATACAATAGTGTAAAATTTTCATTAATCATATATAAATCAAAAACAAGTCATCACTAATAATCTGTAGACTTAAAATCTATCAAGATGTAACCAGTTTATGAAGATGACTTAAGAAATTCATCAAAAAGACAATTATTTGTCGCACAAACGTTCAACTTGTGAGATAAACTTTAATCACCGGGGGTGGCTCTTTGAGCATCTTACTTGTATGAGGATCACCTTATGACTCCAAAAAAAAAAAAATGTAAACTTATTTCCATTGCACGCTTTTGCAATTATATATATATTTTTTCGGATATGCCAATCAATTCATGTGGTAGCTGCACACACTAACCGGACGACCGGGGTGGTAGCTCTTTCCTCCATGTGGTGGTAGTTTTCACACTCCTTTTAAAGGATGTAACTCTTTCCACATCTTACAAGCATTATTTATAATATAATAATCCCCCTTATTTAGCAATCTCTTAATTGAAAATACATGTGACAAATTAGAGTCTATAAGAGAATGACTATCCATCAAATTCAACACTCACAACCGAGATAGATTAAGCTTCTAGAGATTATACATGATTACCCAAATTTGATGAATATAAAATTATAAAATCTCACAATATAGTATTTCCAAAAATAATAACGATGGAGTAAAATCGATAATTAACGTGAGATTAAAAAGAAAGTGAATGAATGTGAATCAACACATATCTAAGGCACAGATTAATGTAGAAAGGAAAACACAAGTCGACACAGTCTTAAAGCATTAAAATAACAATAGCAAGTAACGAAAAGCAATGATCAAATAAGATATGCAATAAATATGGATCAATGCAATATTTCTAATATATTAATGCTTAAGACAAGGAAAGATATCACCTTTCCGAACCCAAACTTGTAGGATTCTCGGTTGGCTTGGTTTATTAGAATGAAGCTCCGCTCTCTTCGGCTTTTGTGCAACCCTTGGTCTGCGCATAGAATTTTCTTTTTGTTGTGGCTTAGACATTAGGTTGATCTTTGCATTTTGACCCGTTTGAATTTTCTTTTGAGTCATTGGGAGTTGTCGGATTGTTGAAGATGCCATTTTCTTTTCTCTTTTAGGACAAAACCTTTTAATGTGTCCTTGAATCCCACAATTATGGCATACAATCGCCTTTACTTTGGATGGAGTTTAGATGCTGAAATTGTACTCCTTTTAACATGAGTTCTTTCATATCCGACTCCAATTTTGTCCGTTTGACCAAGTCCAAGCATGTTATCAAGTTTCTTTGATCCGGAGGAGAATTTTTGAATATCGGATTTAAGTTGATGGACTTGTTTGGTCAAAACTTGGTTGGAAGCAAAAATTTCCTTGTATTGTAGTTCGAGAAACCCAACCTTTTCTTGATTCGCTTTGATCGATACCTCCGCTTGAACTAGCTTCTCTTGGAGGATTTTATTACTTGTTAGCATTTGATCTTTTTCCTCCGCAAGAGCTTTAGTAGACTTTTGCAATTCATTGTTTTCTCCTTCAAGCTCAAGTAGTCGTCTCCTTAGCTTCTTGTTTAGCTTAGCCATCTTTTTCGATTCAATTAGAAGTTGGTTGTAGGCATCGGCTAAACCTTCATCATCGGACTCCCCCTCGCTAGTGCCATTTTCGCTCGATGTTTCATGCACAGAAGAAGAAGCAGAGGGGTTAGCAACAACAGATGATAAACAAAAAACAGAGGGAGAAGAAGAAACATGTGAACATAAAGCAGTAGCATCATTGTGTTCTTCTTCATTAGAACTCGAATCGTTTGAGGTAGAATCATCCCAAGTTTTAGCTTGTAAGGCCTTCTTATCATAGGATTTCTTCGAGGGACAAACTGTGGCGATATGACCATATCCTCGGCATTTGTAGCATCGGATTTCCCCTACGAGTTCATCCGATTCTTTAGAAGACTTTCCAAGCTTCTTTTCTTTAGAATATTTAGAATGAGAAGATCCGTTAAAAGAAGGCTTTCGATTTGAGGATGAAGCTTGAATGTTGTGATTCTTCCTAAACTTCCGACGAAACTTCTTAGTAAGAAGTGCCATTTGTCGTTCGAAATTTTCAATAGAAACTTCATCGTCGGAGTCTGTATCCTCGTCTTCCTCCTTTGTAGTATTGAGTGCGGCACCTGTACTTTTCGAGAAAGACTTGGAAGAAGATTGATTAGTAGGAAAAGTCATTTCATAAGTTTGTAAAGCACCTACTAATTCATCAACTTTCATATCATCCGGATGATTGATAGTTTCAATAGCCGCGACTTTCGCTCTAAAGCGCTCCGGAAGTGTTCGAAGGATTTTTCTAACGACTTTAGAATCCGGAATTTTCTCTCCCAAGTTAGCACATGTATTAATGATATCTTGGAGTCTAGTAAAATAATCAATAAACGATTCATGCTCCTCCATGCGTATAGAATCAAATTGACTCGTAAGCATTTGAAGCTTTTGTACTTTTACTAGACTTGTACCCTCATGTGTAACTCGTAGAGTATCCCAAATTTCTTTAGCCGTTTCACACGCTGAGACACGTGTAAACTCAGTTTGAGATAAGGCATTAAATAACGCATTAATACCCTTACCATTAAAAGATGATAAATCAATTTCATCCTTCGACCACTTATTCCGTGGCTTAGGTACAGTCGCGGTATCAACCACTTCGGTTGGATGTTTCCACCCGACTTCTATGGTTTGCCATACACGCTCATCAATTGCGATGAGGAAGGCTCTCATCCGGACTTTCCAATAGGCGTAATTGGTTCCATCAAAATATGGTGGCCTAAAGATGTTACCTCCTTCACCCATTAAGATAGATAAGGCCTAGATCCCGCTCTGATACCAATTGTAAGATAGGGGGTGCCCAAGGATCTATCTAGAGTATATCTATCACCTAGAGGGGGGTGAATAGGTGTAACAACTAAAAACACAAATCTCAATGCAATAAAAATAATGCGGAAAATAAAATCAGCACACTGAGATTTACGTGGGAAACTCCACTTTGGAGAAAAACCCACGGGACCAACACGCGAAAAACAATCCACTAAGATTAAAGGATTACAAGGTGATTACCGACTCCACGGACTTAACCTCTCCTTCGTCTTCAGCGGATCTCGCGCACTCACGGCCGTCCACGCCTCACGTCTGAATCCACAGACGCCACGCCTCGAATCCACGAAGCCTTCACGATCCGAATCCACGAATCGCCTCGAATACGCCGAATCCACGACGCCTCGAACACGCCGAATCCACGACGCAAATTGGAACAGGAACTCAGGTTTACACTGGTGATTCCTTGCTTAGAATTTCATTAAGAACCAGAGGGAAAAGTTCTAAGCAAGACGGAGATCAATTCGACATATGAAATAGAAATTAAAACTATCTCGAATTGATCTCGGAGGCTATTTTGAGGAAAAAGGTTTAGAACGAAAATCCTAGCCTCTAGGGTTTCTCTTGTACGAATTCTGAGTTGTTCAAAGGTAGAGAAAACCCCCATAGGTTATTTATAGGTGTTGGAATCAAACAGACTCGGATTAAATCAAAATATACCAAATCTGGCACTGTATACCGGTATACGTTGGCAGATACCGGAATGCGATGACGGAAACAGTTCCTACGCAGACGCATTCCGGTACTCCAACTTCAGTACCGGTATACTGCGTTTCAGTACCGGTACTAGCATAGGCATACCGGTATACTGCTCCGAAAACAGTTTTTTCAACTCCGGTTTTGAGGAACACCAGATTGGATTCCGGAATACATATGCATACCGGTATCAGATTAAGCATACCGGTATGTGACTCCGGAATTTCAATAAAAAGTTCCTAAAACTCATTTAATCCGATTTTAAAGATACACATGATTCCAATACCATAATTAACGATGAATCACCATATAAACGATAAAACTTACCTTCACGTCGTGATTCAACATGTGAGTCAATGGTTGTCAATGCTTGAAGTCTCGGATTCTTCAACAGGTTCACGAAGCACTCGACCTTCAAGACTCCGACTCAATAACTCACGAAATATGCCAATACAAAATCCGTAACAACTACTCCCATTTCAGTTATAAAAGGTACAACATCACCCGCCACTACTCTTCTTAAGTCATTATCGATCGTTACTACACTCTTTTCTCCCGGCTTAAACTTTTTAAACCACTTTACATTTTTAGTCACCCCCCGACCCTTCTTCCTTACCATAGTAGAATCTACAAAAATTTAGTAAAGAATACAAACAAATAAATCACTTACTACTAGACAAATCCATATAAGCATTCTTAGAGAAAGTCATACTCCTGCCAGGTTTATAAAAAAAAGGCCACACCCATTCAAGAAAATAATCCGCTACTATTTCTATGCAATTTAACCTATCTGCTTAGAAACATTATCTAGTAAAAGTTACCAAAAATTATTCAAGTTTTTTGAAGACCAGGCAATTGGCCCTTAATTAATAACTTAATTTAGCTGCAGAACCTGATATCACATCTATATCACAAGTATCTAGTCAATGTTCCAAAAATCACACAAGTTTTCTATGAAGCAATACGTTCACTAAATAGAGGTGGAAAATTACTTTAACCGTCTATATTTGTAACATAGTAAAAATCACACAAGTTTTCTATGAAGCAAGTACAAGAAATAATCAAGATATCAGATTATACTTATAAACAAGCCTGCACCAAGAAAATATATGATATTGAGAGAAGCGAAACACCAATCATGCATGTAGTATTGACCATAATAATATGAGTTACGCCACAGGCCATGTGAAACCACATTTCTGTTGAATGGTAAAATGAAGATATAAGAGTGAAGCATAAGTAACCTTACAAAAGCTGCTTGATTTTTCTTTTCAACAAATCCGATGCACTTTGGTCATATCTTAGGTGAGACTCATCATAGTGTACCTAAATTACTCAAGCAATCAACTCCCAATGACTTCACCAACTCAACAATTGTTCCACTGACTCAATAACATACTGATGATGTGGACAACTTAGGATGGTGATGATGATAATGAGATAATTGATCCAAGTCTCAACCTCACACACCTAACTCCAAACATGCTTGCATTATCCTCACAGTTGGTTCAAAAGAGTGTGGAGATCAAATTTATCAAAAGAACTTTTTCAAAATGAAACCACACCGAATGTTCATAATCTAGTGCATTACAAAGATGTCACTAATAACTGAGGACATCAAAGTCTAGAACTAAAATAGTTTGTCACTAATGCTTTTCCATAGCAAATAAGCAAAATAAAATAATAAACCACACAAAATATAATTATCTTACCTGCTGTATCAGGAGGCGATGAAGGTAAATCAGACCCAATTGAAGACGGCCTGACATGATTTGGTGTTGTCGTTGCCCATGACGAAGAGGCACTTGACCCCACCGTAGTACGTAATGTCGAAACTCTCACCATCACCTTGAAAAAATAAAAATGCAATGTATTATTGCAACCATAATAGAAATGTTAAGTATCAACAAGTAATATACTTATTACATAGCTAGAGCTAATTTTGTAAGTTCTATACATATTACAAAGAGACAAACCTTGATAACAAGCATATCTCTTTTTAGTAGCATCATTTCATATCATTGTCGACGAACAAACTAATGTCTAACTCGGTGGCATCTATAGTAATCCCTTCTGCATCATTTCTTGCCAAATTAAGTTCATCATCATCATCCTCAATATTTGTTAACCCACAAGAAGTCCCAATTCCATCATTTTCTTGAATAGCCTCCAATATTGGACTACTTTGATCATCAGTCATAGGAATATCATACAAATCCCGTGGTTTTATCTTTATCACATAATGCCATTTTGGATTGTTAATGTCCTCTACATAGTAAACTTGTTGTGCTTGTGATGCCAACACATAGGGGTCAGTCGCATTAGTAGGTAACTCACGTTCAACATTCACAGCAAAAAAACCATGATCGTCTTCTTTGTAACCTCGGCCGCTTGTGCATACATCCCACCAATGGCACTTCAATAAAACTACTTTATTGGATCCTTGATATTGCAGTTCAATTATATCAAGAAGTTTCCCAAAATAGTCTCTATTATTATAACCATCATCTCCCTGTACGCATACTCCACTATTCTGAATCTTTAGTGTTTCTTCACGTTCTGTTGTATGGAATCTGAAGCCATTTATTAAATAACCAGAATAACGATATATTCGTCTATCTGGTCCCCTTGCTAATTGTAGAAGCTCCATCGAGACCCTACTGTCTTTACTATTATACATCTTTGATACTTCTTCTTCGAACCATTCTAAAAATTGCTCTTCGTGTCTCTTATCAATGTTTCTACTACTTTGACTTTCAATCAATTCTCTATGTTTCCTGTTCCAAAATTTAAAGTTTGTATTTGTAAGATATTCTAAGGATTATTATGAAACAAGTTTGTTTGAAACTGTAGTATTAGGAAAAGAAAAGTACCTTATAAAAGGCATAACTTCCACACAATTCTTCAAGGCATACATGCTTGCCCGCCTAAATTCACTTATGCTCATTTGTTCAAGCCTATGCTCACCTAGTGGAGACCCGCTTTGCTTAAAAATTGATAAAGTCGATCTACTATATGCTGATTCACCTTCATAATTTCTTCCAACCCGGTTCAACCTTGTCTCGAATCCCTTTAGATAACTAGAACAAAATGTAAGGCATTCTTGTGCGATAACTCCTTCAGCTATCGATCCCTCAGGACGAGCTCTATTCCAAACATATGATTTTAACCTGCGAAAATCCCTGTTATCGAGATTTTTGTTAATCTTGATAGTTCGTTTTACACAAATAAAAATAATGTTTAGTTGTATAAGTTCACCTTTCAAATTGATACATCCATCGATAATGCACGGGACCAGCAATCTTCGCCTCACTAGCCAGGTGAATCGTCAAGTGTACCATTATATCGAAAAATGAAGGAGGAAATATCTTTTCTAATTTACATAATGTAATAGCTATTGAGCGCTCAAGTCTCTCCAAGTCCTCTATTTTCAATGACTTTGAGCATAACTCTCTAAAGAAAGCACTTAATTCAATCAAAGCATCGCAAACGTCCTTTCTTAACAATCCACGGATGCCTAATGGGAGGTGGCGATGCAAAATACAATGACAATTATGGGTTTTCATGTTTTGGAGCTTAGCATCATTCATATTAACACATCTAGAAATATTTGAAGAAAATCCATCGGGGAGCTTCAAATGCTTCAAGAAGTTACAAAATCGTAGCCTTTCATGCTTAGACATGGTGTAGCATGCAATCGGAATTTTGTACTTATTTGCAACGCTAGCATCACTCTTATTAATAGGAATCGGGTGAAGCGCTTTTCTAATTCCTAGCTCCATCAAATCCATACGAGCATTCAAGTTATCCTTATTTTTTCCATCGATAACCATTAATGTACCAATAACATTATCAAACAAATTCTTTTCAATATACATGACATCCAAGTTGTGGCGAATTAATAAAGACCGCAAGTATGGCAAATTAAAGAAAATACTATGCTTTCTCCAATTTAAAAAGCACTCATTTTTTAGTGCTCGTTTCCTCTTTTTAGATCCTTTTCCAAATATTACTTGCTGAAATTGATTCAATTGCTCAATCACTTCATCACCTGATAAGGTTTTGGGTGCACATCGTTTTTCCTTTTTTCCATCAAATGATTTGATATCATCTCGCCATTTATGATTAGATGGTAAAAAACGCCGATGACCCATATAACAAAATTTCTTTCCATACTTTAATCTTAAGGAAACAATGTTCTTGTTACAACAAGGACATGCTAATTCCCCTTTTGTGCTCCAGCCGGACAAGTTGGCATATGCAGGAAAGTCATTTATCGTCCAAAGTATAGCAGCATGCAGTTTAAAATTCTCATTCTTCGATGAATCATATGTCTCAACACCTGTCTCCCATAAATTCTTCAATTCGTCGATTAATGGAGCCATATACACATCGATATCATTACCAGGAGCTCTTGGACCGGGAATGATTAAGGTAGTTATAAAATAATGACTCTTCATGCACATCCATGAAGGCAAATTGTATGGAACTACAACAACAGGCCAAACACTATGTGAAGTACTCATATTCCCAAAGGGATTAAATCCGTCACTTGCTAGACCCAGTCGAACATTACGTGACTCTTTACTAAACTCAGGATGATTGTGATCAAAAGACTTCCAAGCCATTGAATCGGCAGGATGTCTTAAAACACCATCATCAGGTCGAAGGTCACTATGCCACCTCATAGCTTTTGCTGTCTCAACATTTGCATATAATCTCTGTAGTCGAGGTGTTAGAGGAAAATATCGAAGAACCTTATGCGGTGTTCTTTTTCTTCTCCTTAATGTTGCATCTCCTTCTCCCAAACTCATTGTCCATCTGGACTCACCACATGTTGGGCATTCACTAGCATCGGTAAGCTCCTTCCAGTATAGAACACAATCATTTTTGCACGCATCAATCTTAATATAGTCAAATCCTAAGTCGTTAATAATTTTTCTCATTTCATAGTAAGTTTTAGGAATATCTGCACCATCTGGTAAGAAGTCACATAAAAACTCCAATAACATTGTGACTGATTTATCTGTCCATCCATTAAGACACTTCAAATTTAATAAGGTCACCAACAGTTTTAGTTTAGAATACTTCTTACACCCTGGATAGGCATCTCGTTCGCATTCTTGTAGAAGGCGATAGTATTTTTGTGCGTCACCATTAGGCACCTCAGGTCGACAAGACTCTGTTGCTTCATTATGTCCAAATAAGTCATCTACCATTCTATTCATGTTTTCACGCCCATAATCACTTGTTGTGTCCTCATCAGCCGATTCACTACCACAATCATATTCATCCAATGATTCACCATGATGATTCCACGTGGTATAATGTTGAATCACTTCATTGAAGAATAAGTCAGCTTTAACATCATCACTTGTCATAAGTATCACATTGTTACATCTAGTGCAAGGACAACGAATTCTCCTTACATCCCCCAATCTCCGAAAAGCGTAGTCTAAGAACTCATCAACACCTTTCTCAAATTCAGGAAGAGTTCTATCTTGAAGAAATATCTAGCTTTTGTCTATCCTCATTATCCGAAAAGCCGGTCTTTGCAGGCAAAAAATTGATGACCGTTTGGGCTGGAAAAGATAGATATGCACAAAACAGGAAAAAAAGAAATCAAACAGGCAGTCAACCACAAGTAGTCAACTAAATTGTAATATAAGGAATGAAGTATCCAAGTGGGAACTTAATTTATCATTTATAATATAAGGAAAAGACATCTTAAACAATTTAGCTTTTCTTACCTTTTTTCTTACGAATTTCTTTCAATGGAGATCGGGACGGTGGAGCTAGTCGGAGAGGAGATCGGCAATGAGAATCATGGCGGCGAGGAGATCTGCGGCGAGGGGCTCACTGGCTTATATGATTCCTCTATTGTATTGTGAACTTTCTTATTTTCCTAAATATTAGTCTTTTATGGCTCTAGTTCTATTCCATTTTACTTGAAGTGCTCACATGTCAAAAACTATTGAATCCAAAATTAAAAGGGAGTACTCTTGAAATAAAATATTAAAACGTCATTCTTTGGCCGACAGCTTAAGTTTTAGAGACAAACGGTTTTTTTCAGAAACATTATGCAGACAATTAAGTGATGATCGATGCTAGCTCTTCCTTAGTCAATCTTTATTAAATTATTCGAGGAGCATGATAATCGCCATCCTTCTAAATTGATTTAATGTAAAGTACTACTGTTATATTCTCAATGATTATATATATATATATATATATATATATATATATATGTATATATGTATATATACATATATATATATGTATATATGTATATATGTACATATGTATATATGTATGTACATATATATATATATGTATATATGTATATATATATATGTATATATGTATATATGTATATATATATATATGTATATGTATATATGTATATATATATATATGTATATGTATATATGTATATATGTATATATGTATATATGTATATATGTATATATGTATATATGTATATATGTATATATGTATATATGTATATATGTATATATGTATATATGTATATATATCGAACCTAATTAATTAGGTTGTAGAAAAAGGTAGTGGAGGTATAGTGATGACAAGGAACCTACTTAATTTCCTCAATGAGGGTACAAATCAAGCAAATGAAACAGTCCATAAGGACCATGACCTTGAACACATCAATCTCCATCTTTTCAATATGATAGCTCAAAACGGTAGATAAGTGAAACCATATGTGAGACTCTAAGGGCTTTTATCACTTAATTAGCATCTATATACATGAAATTAGCAAATAGCATGTGTGGTTGCAACATATATAGAATGTAGAGTAGCAATTCAACTGGCTAGCCTAATTGCTCTATATTGTTTGCGCTTTCCTGAACCTAAAATCAGTGGAAAATTCAACTAGCTAGTCCAACGTGCATTAAAAAGAAAAAAAAAAACAACAGAAATAGGCGAGAGGCTCACCGGCGAGGAGATCGGCGGCGATGAGCTCACCGGCGAGGAGATCGGCGGTGAGGGGCTCACCAGCGAGGAGATCGGCGGTGAGGGGCTCACCGGCAAGGAGATCGGCGGTGAGAAGCTCCGTTCAAGTCACAAAGCCTCACCTATGTTCAATGACACTAGATTTACTTTTCTCATTTTCAACCTAGGTTCCATGACTCTAGATTCCAATCTCATGTCCAACCTATGTTCAATGACACTAGGTTCCATTCTCACATGTTCCAACCTATGTTCAATAACACTAGGTTCTATTCTCACATGTTCCAACCTATGTTCAATGATACTAGGTTTAATCATACATGCAACCATGCAACAAGTATTGATAATTGAATTATACTTGAATTCTATATCATGCAATAGGAGCTCATTGCTCTACCTATCATGATTTTACCTTTGCCAACATGCAAGTTCTAGGGTTCACAACACATATCATTTTATCTTTAAATAAATATTTACCCTAGACATGGAAGTGACCTAATCACTTCGGTAAACACAAACCCACCTCAAGAGCTTTCAAATTCTTGTATTCTTCAAGCTCCTAAGTGTCCAAGCTTTGAGTTATTGCTTCAACCCAAGCTTCTACAAGAAAACAGTTCGTTACTCGTTACGAACCCTTAAATCAACTCAATACATGAAATCAAGTGCTTTAGCATGATTTCCAATGCCTCAATGGCAATTTTCGAAGGTCCAAATATTTTTAGAATCTCCCATGGCAAAAGCCCCAAATCTACCTAGGTTTCACATGCATGCATGTAGAACCTCCAAATCTCTTGGCCAATCTCCACATTTTGTGGTTTAGATTGCCTAGGGTTCCCAAAAACCTCATCTTAAAGGATTAAATCTAATGTTTAAACCCTAAACCACAAGAACTCACCTCAAAGCCCTAACTCCCAAGCTTCTTCTTGCACCAAGAAGCTCCTTTGTACCTTGGAAATCCTTCTCCAAGCTCCAATCCACCACTTCTCCAAGCTTTGGAGAGATCTCTAGAGAGAGAAAGTGAGGGAGAGGAGGATGAGAGGAAAGTGAAGAAGGAATGAGGGGAGAGACCTCAGCCCCCCTATACATAACCCATTCACTGCGAAATTACCAAAATACCCCTCACTGGGCATTCTGCCACAGCCGGGTCCGGACCTTGCAAGTGGGGTCCGGACCCCGCGCACGTAACAGTCCACCGCACAGGCCGGGTCCGGACCTTGGTGTCCGGGTCCGGAACCCGTACGCACCCCAACTCGGAAACCAGCTCGGGTCCGGACCATGACATCCGGGTCCGGACCGCAGCTGTCCGCGGACTTCATTGTCCGGACCCCAGCTCCCAGGGTCCGGACCCCGTGAGCAGTTTTGCTCCAGTTGGTCCCTTTTCCAAAATTTTTCGATTTCTGGGTTTCCACTCGCACCCACAATGTTCCGAAACCTTCGGAACCCAATTCCACACCAGCCATTATCGGCTTCCATCGAACTTTATCAAATTTAGTAAAGTTTGATCCAATGCACCGAAATTCAAAGTGCTACAACTGTATACCGGTATTTGCATTTGCATACCGATTTACGGGTGTTAGTTCTGGTATTCTCCGAGGAATTCCGCAAAACCCGAGAGCTGGATTCTCGGTTTTAGCCCTCGCATTCCAGTATACCACATCACATACCGGTACTAATCACTTAAGTACCGGTATGGAGATCCTCATACCGGAATCCACTGCAGACTTCACAAGTTCAGCAGTTTTAACTTTTCGAAGTCCGTATTCGCGCCTCGTTTGCGCCGAAAATACTTCACACAAGTTCCAAACTTGGCCGAAGCCTCACACATAGCCTCTCATGCTATTTTTCCACCGGAACTGCACAATTTGTAGAAGTTCGGTACGACGCACTGAAATTCAGTGTACTACAACTCCGGTCGTCGGGGCACGGCCGCAGAGGGAGGTCCGAGGGCACGGGGGCCCAAGCGTGGTTCCCGGCAAAGAAAGGAAGAAGAGGAAGAAAAGAAGAAGAAAGAGAGAGGGAGAGGCTCCGGCCGGCCAAGGACAGGCCGGCGGTGACGGCGGCGCTCGGGGATGGAGCAGGGGAAGGAGGGGAGGTCGACTGAGGGGTTAGGGCACACGAAATCTAGGGTTAGGGTTTGGTTATCACACCCCACACACTTGCACATATATATACATCATGCATAAATGCACATAAGTCCACAAAAACCAAGAATTTCACCTAAGCCCCTCACAGCGCTTGTAAAACGCATCGACGCCCCTCCACGTCCGATTTCACGCGAAACGGTACATAAAATATGGACCTTTTCGCGAAAAGACCAAAATCGGACTTTCGACCCCTCGGCGATACTCTCGAGATATCTCGCGATCCGAAGGTCGGATCCACGAACGGATTGCACCATCGCGATCAGCACAGCCGGAACATCGAACTCACGATTTTGGATCACCAGAAGCGGTCGCCGATTCGCGACAAAACCATTCCTTTCGCTCTCCCACAAGCGTAAACACATATACATATATACCTAAAAACCCTTTCAACGATAAAACCCACTTTTCTCGAAAATCGTGTGTCAAACATAAAAACCAATAGCACCATTGGTTCCAAAATAGTCGAGACATAGAAAACGAGCTATTGGAGCGCCAGAATCGAAATTCGATTCGCGTCCGAAGCCCTTTACTTTTCTCGGCCCATTCCAGAAACGCCGGTTACTATTCATTTTAAGTCGTTTTTAGAAATCGCGTAAAAACTTTATTTTAAATCATTTTTCACTGAAAACTGACCGGCAAGCTCAAAAATCAAAATACACTTGATAACACTTAAAAAGATGTCAAAAAATCTCGGTCCTCACATCTCTAGAGAGAGAAAGTGAGGGAGAGGGAGAGGGAAAATAAGGAAGGTGGAGAAAGGAATGAGGGGAGAAAGACCTCAGCCCCTATACATAACCCCCACCACGTGAAATTACCAAAGTGCCCCTCATTGGGCATTCTGCTTCAGCAGGGTCCGGATCTGGAGCCAGCTCGCACTATGCAGACTGCGCAGGCCGGGTCCGGAACCCGTGAGCATCTCAGCTCGAAAAACAGGTCGGGTCCGGACCAGGGCGTCCGGGTCCGGACTCTAGCTACTCCACTGGACTTCATTGTCCGGACCCCAGATCTCGGGTTCGGACCCCGTGAGCAATTTAGCTCCAGTTCGGGCTTTTCCAAAAATTTAAATTTTTGATTTTCGGGGTCCTAACTCGCACCCAAACGTTCTGAAACCCTCGGAACCCAATTCCACACCAGCCATTATCGGCTTTCTCCGAATTTCATCCAATTCGGTAAAGTTCGGCATAACGCACCGAAATTCATAGTACTATAGAATTAGTGGATAATATTTAATCATAAAAGATATTTAAATGAGATTTAAATATTTAGTAAGTAATTTTATTGGATAAAAATAAAATTAGATAAGATCTAATTAAATATGGAGAGATTAATATTTACCTCTAATTGGATTAGAAAATAATTAAATATTCATAATATTTTATGAGATAAAATTTTGACTAGATTTGATTTAATTGGATAAGTATGAATATTTAATTTTATTGAAAGGAGAAAATCTTATTAGATGAGATTTTTCTAAATAGGATTCTATATATATACACATATAGATTTATATAAATACGATGTTAACTAAGAAAAAAAAAGAAAAGAGCCGTACGGCATGTAATGCCTACGGATGGAGGTATTCTAATTAAGGTGCCATGCACCTTAATTAATTAGATGTATAATGCATTTTGATGTATATACATATCGAGATCAATCTCTCTCCGATTTCTCTTCGTGCGTGTTTCTCTTCGATCAACTTCTCTACTCTTCATCGACTAATAGATCATGAAGGGATTGCTAGCACCGTCCAGATGGTCCATGATTCATCTGGTTCATGAGACAAAAATTGATCAGGTATGCGCCGATTCCGTATGAATACGCGTAGAGGCCGGGCACATGTGCGGATCAGAACCTCAGATCAATAATCGAAGCATATGCTACCAATCGTACAGTAGATCAAGAGACCTTAACTGGTCTACGGTAAGATCTCTAAACATAAAGAGTTTTAAAATTTTGCATAGTAACATGAGTGATCCGCCGGCACTGTATTGATTTATTGGTTTTCGATTTTCATATGTGATATGTATTTGGCTTTCAAAAAATTTTAAAATGCAAAATATTTTTCGCTGCGTTTTTCTTTTGTGCCGGTTATTTTCTAACACCCCAGCATCGCATCCATTTTTTTGGTTTTCTCAAAGCACACAGTAACAAAACCATTCTAATTCTAATACCGAGCTTAAACACCGGAAACAAAAGTGAAACTATAGATCCAACATAAAACAGTGAGGAAATAAAAAGAGTCTAGCTCTCGCCAAGCCAGCAGTAGGCAAACAACTTTGGATATATTGCCACCGCCAGCGCATTCCACCAAAACACCAACATAGCAAAATAAAAACGCACGCATCAGCAGCCAATAATCAGTTAGTTCATAGGACAAAAATTAAGTATTGCAATCAACTAATAAATAGCAAAATATATACCTGCTTTTTTTTCCAGACAGAAACAGCATATAATTGGATAGACATGTTCACGGCATCCGGCACCACGAAGCACCGTACAGGAACATGCAGAAAGAAGCAGAGGGAAAAAAATAGAGATCAGAGCACAACGTGCAAAAGAGGGAGAAAAAAAGAGATCAGAGCACCACCATAGGGAAGAGCTCCGCGGCAAACCGCAGTAACAGAATGCGAAAAGAAAAAGGGAAAAATAAACACAGAAATATAGAGAGAGAAACGAAGAGAAAATCAGAAGACAAAGAAGTAGAAAGGTTGAAACCAATTAAACACAACACTGCTATTTATACGAAACCGAGCATCAGTATGAGGAAGGCATACAGCCAGCCTGCCAGTTTTGCGCTGCCTCGGCGAGTTGCAGGAGGACACGTCGCCAAGGAGGACAGCGGGCTCGCAAACACAGAGCTAAGGGGCGGAGGCACTATACAACCTTCCCAACCAGCCCACGACGAAGACCCTGTTTTCCTGTTCTCCCTCAAACCTTATATTATACATTGCATCTCTCAGATTAACTTTGATTTTACTATATTTATTATTAAAAAAAATTAGTTTGGTTTATGTGATATACTAATAAACCTGGGGTAGGCAATAATTTTTATGTTTAAGGAATGGGAGAGAGAGGAGAGGAGAATTGAAGTGGGATTGACTCTTCTGTGAATCGTGTGTATACCTATATTTTATACATTGTATTTCTAAATTCTATTATAAAAATTCAAACTCAGTATTTTTTTTTTTATATAGGTTTTGTATATAATATACATTCCACCTCTCAGATTAACTTTGATTTTACTATATTATTATTAAAAAATTTAGTTTGGTTTTTGTGATATACTAATAAATCTGGTGTAGGTAATAATTTTAATGTTTAAACAATGGGAGAGAGAAGCGGAGAATTGAAATGGGATTGACACGTGGCTAAAAAACTCTCTTTTCATAGATGTACTAGTGCAGGGCCCGCGCTTCGCGGCGGCGGGTAGATAAAATTTCAACCAATTAAGATAAATAATTATTAAAATTTTAAGATTGAAAAATTATAATTAAGTAAACAAATCTATAAAGTAGACTTATGTATATTATAAAAAATAACTTTTTTATTAATAATTTCTTATTTTTCAGTATTTGAAGAGTTAAATTATTCAAATAACTTTATTGACAAGTTCAATTAAATTTAATAGTTTTGATCGCTATCCAACAAATAATTTTTTAACTAAAAAGTTAAAATTGTAGGACTTTTTAAATTGCCGAAAAGGCCAAGGTATCTTTACCTTGTTAAAATCATAGTTAGTTAATTCAGATTCGGCAAAAATTCGGTACGGGTATAATACGAATAAAATTTGTATCCTAATTTTTAAATTCGTTGAAAAATACGGCTTAAAAAACGAATTCACCAATTATTCGGATACGCAATTTATACGAAAATTATACGTTAATCAATTAAAAATTCGGGATAAAAAATTCGGCTATTAAATTAAACCTTTTTTTCTAGATTTATGCTACTAGCATAAATAGTTATAATTCTTAAGAATATAAAAATAAAGATCTACAAAATAAAATAAATTAAGTAAAAAAAATTATAGCAAACTACATTATACACTATGATATATAAACAATCAAGAGAAAGAAATTACAATAGTCCATAATTAAGCGTAAAATATATAATTGTTTTTTTTAGGACGAGCGAAGAGAGAATTCATATTTAAACATAAAATATAAGTTAATTTATACCTAAACATAAAAATATAAGGTTTTTATTCGAATTTTCAATAATTCGGGAATAATTCGTGAATAATTTGGCTAGCCCAAAATATTCACATTTTATTCCGTATTTTTGGAAAATTTTTGCATACGGACTGTTTTATTCGGATTTTCAATAATTCGCTAATTAACTAACAGAGGTTAAAATTGATTGGAGAAAGAAAAAACTATTGCATGCACATGATGTATATTAGCATCCTATACGCCACAACTTAATTAAATAACAAATATTTTAATATCAAACTTAATTAAATATATATAATCTCGAAAGTCTTATAATTTAAATTATATTAAATAAATTAAATTTTAAAATATCTATTAAAGGGCTTTTAAGTATGTGGTCATGTACATAAATACACTTGATACAGAGGATACTTAATAGATGCGCTCATAATTCCGAAAAAGGGTTAAATCTTTGCTTGCAACTCGTATATACTAATACTCTATATACTGCACAGTATATTAAATGATTGATAAAATATTTTATAATTAGTACTGTAAAATAATATATAATATATAATATATATAATAAAATATTTAGATCATTTATTGTATAGTATAAATTTATTTTTAATACGTATTTTAAAGTCGGTTTACGGTGCAATCGGTGCGTCCAAATTTTTATTGGACATTTGGCAACTTCTTATTAGTTCGTTGATCAATGGGTGATCGTGGCTCTTTATTTTTTTTGGATGTGACCCAACTATACTGAGAATTTATATATTCTATAGATATAGATATTATATATAGAGAGTTGAGCTGGAATGCTATCGGTAGCAAACTGGCTCCGTTGCCACCCATTTATTTTCGATGATGGAGCCTCCAAATCGACGATCAGTACCGTTGAATATGATCTATGCCACTTGAAGTATTTAGAAATCAAATTTTAAATCTTTTCGACATCATTGGCCTAGTGATCAAAGGATTGCAAAATTTGCAATTTTAATGGTCGATATAGGAGTTTTCTCGTTTAACGGTGTAAAGATATATCCAAATCAATTGAATTTTGATTAGAAAATTCTTTAATCTATTTAAAATAAGATCTATACTCTTGATCTTGATTACAAGACTCCTATCATCAGTTTTTAAAGGATATTCATTTTCAGCCGTTTATTTTTGTGTCCACTTGATGGACAAGAGAACAATATCGGAAAAGCATGAAATTTAATTTGTATATGCTTCAAGTGCTATAGATCATGTTCAACGGTGTCGATCATCGATTTGGAGGCTCCATCATAAAAAATAAATGGGTGGCAATGGAGCTTATTTGCTACCGATAGCATTCCAGCTTAACTCTATATATAGATATAGATTATTATTTAGATAGTAAAATTAATTTTATAAAATTGTGATATTTCATCTTGATTGTAATAGAATTTGCTGCTCAATGAGCTTGAAAACTGATTTTAAAAGCCCGGGCGGAGCCCAGGCTCTTGATTTTCAACTATTTAGAGTAAGATTAAAATCTGACCGTTCGTTCTTTGGCAATTTGATTGCCTGTAAAATAATTTTGAAAACCATAAAATTTTATTTGTAGAATATTTAAAACCTTACATTATGTTAATTGTGTCAATCATAATAAAATGGGTGTCTCCTTATTAAAAATAACTTTATAGCCTAATAGAAAAAAAGAATTAATGTTATTAATACTGGTATCTCTCTCTTTTTCTTTCTAGGGATAATTTCATAGATGCCCTTCTTGGGACTGTTAATTTCACCAATACCCTTCTAAAATTGATAATATCACGAATACCCTCTAATATGTCAAAAATTATCATAAATACCCTCCACTAGTTAAAGTCCGTTAACATCCGTTTGAAATAAAGTTAAAGTTTTAAAATACCATTTTTACCCTTTATCTCTTGTCAATAGTAGAAATACCAATAGGTATTTCAAGAAATTTTTTGTAAATCTAAATTTGACTATTTAATATACTAAATATTAAATTAAATTATTAGTATGCATTAATTATTAAAAAATATATAAAAATTGTACTTTATATATAGTATGCTATGTTTTTATATGAATTTGGTTGTTTTTTACTTCTGTTTTTAGTTTGGGTTCAATTTGCATATAGATCAAAACCATAACTAAATTTAATTTGATGGGACTTAATTTTTTTTTGTACCTATAGTTGAAACTATCACTACTCAGCATCAATTGAGCTCACCTCATTCAAAATCAAGTTTAGATAAAATTGCGTAACTATATCAATTCACATTCCTCATCAGTAATAGTAATTTTGAAATAAATGATAGATTTAATTTTTTTTCTATTTAATTAAAAATACATCACATAACTGTATGCATGTATTTTTTTTTGCCGATTAAAGAAAAAAGAGAGTTTTGTTCAACTGCTAAAATATATTATATTTTAATATTTTACTGCATTTAATGCTGATAAAATTATTGAGAATAATTTTAGTTTAAAACTATTTTATAGCTTCCAAGATTAAAGAAAGATTCGAAAAATCCTCAACTTTTATTTTTATTTAAATTTTTATACATAGTTATTTATTTGCTAAAAAATAAATAGAGCTACTAGATTTGGTGAAATCATAAAAAAACTTGATAAAATTTTATTTTTCATACACTAAAATTAGTTAATTTTTGAAAAACTAAAAGTTAATGGGATGTCAACCAAAAAAAATAAAAGTTGAGGGAGCTGTTTCAGAAAGGCATTTTTACTTGAGGAACACTTGAGGGTAAATAGGTCATTTTAAAAGTTAACCCATCTTTAACCATTTAACAACTATGGTAAAGCTAACAAAACTAACAGTAGGGGTATTGATGATAATATTTTGTATTTACAGGGGCATACGTGATATTTTAAATTTTGTAGGAATATACATGATATTTTAAACTTTGAGAGGGGTACCTATGAAATTGCCTCTTCTTTCTATATATATACACACGTGCACACACTCACACTTCCTTTGACTGCTCTCTTTTCTGTTTGTGTTTACAATTCCTGTTCTTGGATGCTTGTTCTCCAAGCTAGATAAGAAATGTACCTGGGCCAAAATATCACCCCCATATATGCGTTGACACCCGCTTGGACTAATATGGGGATGATCTCCATCAGCGCTTACATAAACGTTGTTACCAAAGTGTCAACTCCGACTATCTTTTCATTCTTTCAACATTCCACAACTTTAAAGGCCGATCGAGGATAGAAATTTCTTCGCATGCAAGTTTTCAACTACAGCTAAGATGTCACATAAGAAAATAACCTAGTGAATAATAAAATTTATTTCCGCCGCCAAATGCATTAAAAAAATAGTCAAAATAACTATTCCGATTAAATCAAATTATTCTAGGTAATTCTAGAATAATACGGGGATGGATGATCTCTATTTTTTTTGCTTCCAAACGCTTCGTAGGAAAATTTTTCTACGGGCGTAATATAGTTTAACTATGCTACGTTTTTAGGTCCATCCAAACGGGGCCTTATTCGGGAATAGTTACTCTACTTTTCAGTAGAATAAGACAACTCTTATACTTGTGTCTAACTAATTAAAAAAAAAAAATCATCATGCTTATTCCTACCTAAATAAAATAAAAATAAAAATAAAAATAAAAATGAAAATGTGTTATTTAATTTTTTATATTTATTATAATAATAGCATTGATAATATTTATTATTGTTGTTGCTATTAGTAGGAGAAGTACTTCTATTATTATTATATATAAAATAGAATATATTGTAACATATAATATGTTAAAATACATTATTTTGCATTATTTATATATAGAGAACATTTTTAACTATTCTTAAGAATTATTATTTTTTTACTAAACACAATTTTGATCTTATTCTTTTATATTTCAGAATAACTAGCTATACAATAAATAAATTTATTTCTAAAAATGTTAATCCCCAATCAAACATAGCTTTAGGGCCTATTTGGTTCACATTATCCTGCCAGAATTATATAGTATCCCGCAGAAATCATTTCAAATTACTGATTTTTTTCATCCTGCAAATAATTCAATTGGTAATACAGCATTACTAATAGTGCAAGATAACACCCAAAATATTACTAGGGAGGGAGATAAGTATCTTGTTGTAGTGTTCCGGTACTTAGTAGCTAGGTGCGGCTATAGTGGAGGTAGTTGGTCGACACATTTATACTGTCGGGCCGAGCGAGAGCCATTTTAGCGTGAAATAGACGTAAAAATGGATTGGAATCGCGAAATCTATTGAAACTAAAGGTTTCGTACACCCAGATTATGTTTTGGGTACCTGAATGTGTTTGTAGCCTTGGATAGATTTCGAATCTTACTTCCGGACACCCTAAAATTATTGTACAGCCCGAAAGTGAGTTGGTAAAACCCTCGAGTGTATCGACTTGTGCTGACATATGCAAAGTAACTTAGTTTGGATTCGGAGGCAGGATTAAAGATTTGAGCTCTCCCTGTTTGCCCCTATTTGAAATTTGGACGCCGAAATGTGGTTCTGGGCGCTTGAAAGATTCTGTAGGTAACTGATTAGTTTCTTTTGATCCGAGGGCTCATTATATCCACCTCTTTCACCAATAAATAGCATCCTTGTTTCGTACTTTTCCCCTTTTAAAAATTTTGAGTACTAGAGACTTAATTCCCATCTCTTCCTCCTCATTCTCCATCTTCTTCTGCCCTGTGGGCTGAAAAAATAGCAGCAGAATCAGCAACTACAGCAATTGGGTTGAGTTGGAGCTTCTAGTTGCCGATTTGAATCTTGTTAGTGGTTTTGCCAAAGGAAGAGAGCTTGTGGATAATTATTTCAGCTGGAATTAAGGTTAGTTTGGATGAAGTGAAGTATTTTGAAAAGTTGAGCTGAAATCGAAGTTTTTTGGATTTCATTAATTTCTTCGTCTGATTCGTCTAGCGGAACTATACTAAATTTTTGCTGGATTTTCTTTCACTTCTTATTGATTCGGAGCTACTCCTAACTGGTTTGATTGGTAGGTTGAGTTAATTGTTGATGTAAATCCAGATTTTGAACCGAAATGGATTTTTATTGAATTTTCAGTTTTTGGTGGTTCCAACAGGTTTTCTACCCAATTCTCTAGATTTTTGCTGAGTTCTTGTGGATTCTTTGGCAGCAAGGAGTGATCTTGGGCTACCCGTATAGTGCTGTGGTTGGATTTGCTAGTTGAGGTGGGTTAAAATTGCTGAATACTACAAATTCCTCATTATGTCTAGCTATTCTATATGCAACTTGTTTTTAGTTATTCTTGTAGTACTCGGGAATTTTCATGAATTAGGGTTTCTGGACTTGGCAGGATTCGGGCGCCCGGAAGTGAGGTTGTGGACGCCCGAATGTTCAGGACCCTGTTGCACTTTGTGGACGATCCGGTTGTGGCCGACGGAGATCGGATCTGGATGCATGAACCGGACGCCCGGACGGAGGATCCGGTTTGAGTTGTGACGTGGAGGGCCACGTGTCGCGACGCAGGACACGTGTCGATCGCCGGAGACACACCGCCCCACCGCCTGCTGACCGCCGACCGACCGCTTGACCGCACGACGACACCTGTACGGCAGAATTTTCGGACGCCCGGAAGTTGGGAAGTGGGCGCCCGAAAGTGTGATTTTGGGAGCCTATAAATAGGCGAGTCCCTGATGGTTTTAGGCTCATTTCCACTTCGTGATTTCGTTTCTAGAGAGAGAAAGCTAGAGTAAGGGCCATGAGTTGGCATTAGTTTGTGATCTAGCTTGTTCTCCTCTATCCTGCTGATCTGATCTGGTGTCGAGCCGTTATTCTGCTGGAGATAGCAGTTTCCTTGGAGGTTTTGACAGATCGGGGTGCTGCCGGAGTGCGTTATTTGGAGGGTTGGATCTGAGGATACTGTTCTTTCCCCACCGTGGTTGGATTAGCTTTTCAGGTGGGTTGATGTTTGCCAGATTCAGTGGACTTCCTCCTACGTGTTTTATCTCATGTTAGCATAATATGATATGATGTTGTTTGGATTATGTTAGCATGATTGGATTATGATATGTGGATATTGGATTATGATATTGGGATTATGATAGTATGCCATGCTAAGATTATGTTAGAGATGCCATGTTAGGGTGAGATTGATCTATAGACTGCATGGGCATGTTATGATCTTAGATGTGCTAATGATATGTTTGTGAGCATGCATTTCTTTGTATCCTTGTTGCATGATTGGACCTACACCTATTCTGTTGATTCCTTGTACCAGTTGTTGTGCATGTAGTGTAGGTGATCATGTTGTGGCTCGTGCTATGTTATTGTACCTCCTCTTTGTGGTAGAGTTGAGAGCCTCCTCTTGTGATAGAGTTGAGATTGATTGTGAGCACTGGAGCATTGATTGTGCCGAGGGCACGTGGTTCTTTGTGAGAGCATGGATTGGGTCATACTTATTGATTATCCTTTGTGGTGCCGAGGGCACAGTGGATTGGGTCTTACTTGTTGACTATTCTTTGAGGTGCCGAGGGCACATGATCCTTTGTTGACCCAGTCGTGTCGATCATATACCTGCGGGTGCTTGGCGTATACTATGGTTGTACTTTGCTCGGTTGGGTCGCTCCCACGAGTACCACTCTAGAGTTGGCATGTTCCGTACAGAGAGTTGTACGAGGGGCTAGTTACAGACGGGCTTCCTGTACTAGTCGGCTCCCTGGAGGGTTGAGCAGCTTCCTGGAGGGTTGAGCGTGATCAGGCCGCAGGTATGGTATTGTGAGGTATTGTATGGCGAGAGCTAGGTACAGATGGGGTTCCTGTACTAGCTGGTTCGCAGGTATTGTATTGTGTATGATAGTCCTCATTTGGTATATTCAGTTCATTGGTATTCATACTGACAGTTGAGCTTTGTGCATGGTAGTGGTAGTATATCTCCTACTCTTTTATTGCTCTATTCATATCTCTTGAGATTGAGGACTTAGTGGGCAGACCGCTGAGGCTGGTGGCGGTACCCACTGAGGACTACTTGATTGATAGTAGTTCTCACACCCATTGTGACATCTTTTTGCAGAGTCTTCTTCCCCAGTCGTGCATACCGAGCGCGGAAAGGAGACCGTCGGGTAGAGCTATTCCCCGGATATTTGGCTAGAGGTATACCCATTTTGGATAGATGGTTGAGTCTGTACATACTGTGTGATGTTGATATCAGTCTGTATATGATAGTTTTATATGAGAGTTATGGATGATGTATGTACAGTGATTTTTTGATATATTTATATAGCAGCTCTGTTGATACCTTTAGCTCTGGGTGTTTGTTGTGGATGTTGTATCGCTTCGTATACACGGTAGAGATACTGTGTATGCGGCGGATCTGGTCATGCGCCTGGGAAGAGGTAACCCGGGGCGTGACAGATTAAGTTGGTATCAGAGCTTAGGAATAGGTCATGAGGGCCTAGGAAACCTAAGATAAACAGACCTAAGAATGACGAGAGAGACGTGATTGATCGCGAAAGTCAAAGATTGGGTTTTTGAATCCTTCCTTGTGTAGGAAGAGTGATTGAGGGATTATGCCTTCTCTTATCAGAGGAATTATGTTGGCTGCAGACGACATAATAATCTGAGAAGAAAAGAAGTGTCCTTCTAGACTTTCGCTAGATTGGGTCGTGAGTTGTTTGTGGTCCTAATCGGGTATTCTGTTGCAGGATTATTACTATGCCTCCTCGACGACCATCGACGCGAGCGCATCCGACGCCTTCGGATATACCTGAGCAGACGGGACCTAGTGAACGGCCCGCTCTGCAGGAGCAGCTAGCAGACATAACTGCAGTTGGAAGGCAGCAGAGTGCCTTGTTGCAAAAGATGTGTGATGCTTTCTCTACGCCTCGAACTATGGAACCTCAGGCAACGACGACTCCAACTACATCTCAACCTGGAGAAGGAAGTACTCAGCCTAGTCAAGTGCTTTCTGAAGAGGAGCAGGAGCGGATGGCGGATAGATTAGCTCGCTTCTGTAGGTTTGATCCACCGCGATTCAATGGAAGTAGCATAGAACCGTGGGTGGTAGAAGCCTGGATTTGTGAGATGGAGAAATTGTTCGAGGATCTCTTTGTGCCAGCACGGGAGCAGGTGCATATGGCAGTGCATTGTCTATCTGGTGATGTACATGTCTGGTGGAGGAGGACCCGTGATCATAGGTCCTTGAATCCTCTACAGATGACTTGGAGTGAGTTTCGGGGGATTATGTATGGGGCGTATTTTCCCAGTAGCGTGAAAATGAAGATAGAGGAAGACTTGAAGAACCTGAAGCAAGGGAATCGCTCGGTGCAGGAGTATGCGAGGGAATTTACTAGGTTGCTTAACTGTGTTCCCTCAGCGGCGAGAGATGAGATACAGAAGGTTTATCTGTATGAGAAAGGTTTGAGACCCGATATCTTTCCATTTGTCCACTCGCAGAGACTTCAGACTTTGGATGCTACTATTGAGCAGTCTCTGTGGGTAGAGCGAGGAGCATTTGTGACGAGAGGGCAGCATGTGGACCCGGCTCAAGGTCAGGAGAGGAAGCGCCCGGCGCCTGATGATGGAGGGCAATCAAGTAGCAGACGGCCACCTAAACCTCCTCAGCAATCGCGTTTCCAGGGACGTAGATCTTCTAGTCGCCAGCAGTCTGGAGGATTTCGCCAGCAGTCTGGAGGATATCGCCAGCAGCGACAGCAGCAGCAGCAGTCGAGGGGATCTCCCCGATGTGTGATTTGTGGAGGACCTCATTTCGCTTATCTCTGTAATAGACGAGAGGGCCGATGTTATGAGTGTGGACAGCCTGGACATATCAGGAGGGCTTGTCCCAGACTTGTAGCAACTCCTTCTATGGCATCCGTACCTTTTACTCCACCGCAGTATTCTGGAGCTTCCCCGGTATTTTCTCAGGAGCGATCTTCTATGCCACGACAGCAGGATCGACGCCAGCCACCGGCGAGCGGGCGAGTTTATGCCGCTCAGATTGAGGATCCTGCGATAGCTAATCGAGTGGTGGCAGGTATAGTTTTGATTTGTGGCATTAGATCACGTACTTTATTCGATACTGGTGCATCGCATTCCTTTGTTAGTAGGACATTTGCATTGCATCATGGTCTAGAGATAGGATTGTTACCCCAGGCACAGGAGGTGCGGGTACCTGACCATAATTTGCAGGTGATTGAGGGTTGTTTAGGATGTCCTGTGCAAGTAGGACCTTGGATCATGCCTGTTGATTTATTAGTATTGAGACAGTTGCAGGATTTTGATGTAATCCTAGGCATGGATTGGTTATCTCAATATTTTGCTACTATCGATTGTGGATCTAAGACGGTGACCTTTTGTGAGCCTGGACAGGAGAAGTTCATTTATGAGGGTTGTAAGAGTTCACTGTTCGCAGTGACGATCTCTTCTTCTAAGGCCAGACAGATGTTAAATAGTGGATGTATGGCCTATTTAGCAACAGTGACTGAAGTGCCTACTGTTGTACCAGGACTCGAGGATATTTCTATTGTCCGTGAATTTTCGGACGTATTTCCTTCTGAGTTATCCTCGATGCCTCCTGATAGGGAGATTGAATTCGTGATTGATGTGGTACCAGGAACCGCGCCAATCTCGAAGACACCCTATAGAATGGCACCAGCTGAGTTGAGAGAGTTGAAGGCGCAACTGCAGGATCTTATGGATAAAGGTTTTATTAGACCCAGTGTGTCGCCTTGGGGAGCGCCTGTACTATTTGTGAAGAAGAAGGATGGTTCACTTAGGTTGTGTGTGGATTATCGAGAATTGAACAAAGTGACCATCAAGAATAGATACCCCCTCCCACGTATCGATGACCTGTTCGATCAATTGCAGGGAGCGTGTGTCTTTTCTAAGATTGATCTTCAGTCCGGTTACCACCAGTTGAAGGTGAAGGCCGAGGATATTTCTAAGACTGCTTTTAGAACTCGGTATGGGCATTATGAGTTCACAGTCATGCCGTTTGGATTGACTAATGCCCCTGCTGCATTTATGGATATGATGAACCGAGTCTTTAAGTCCTTCTTGGACAAGTTTGTGGTAGTCTTCATCGATGATATTTTGATTTACTCCCGTGATGATGCGGAGCATGAGGAGCATCTGAGATTAGTGCTACAACTCTTGCGAGAGAAGAAGTTGTATGCAAAGCTCAAGAAGTGTGAGTTTTGGTTGAGAGAGGTTGCCTTTTTAGGCCATGTGATTTCAGCTTCGGGAGTAGCTGTTGATCCTAAGAAGATTGAGGCAATTCGTGATTGGCCTAGACCGACGACCATATCTGAAGTGCGGAGTTTTCTTGGTCTAGCCGGGTATTATCGACGATTTGTGGAGAGTTTTGCGAAACTCTCTACACCACTTACTCGACTAACCAGGAAGGGAATTAAGTATGTTTGGAGTGATGAGTGCCAAGAATGCTTTGATGAGCTTAAGCAGAGATTGATGACAGCCCCTATTCTTGCGCTACCTGTGATGGGCGAAGGATTTGTCATTTATCGTGATGCTTCGCATAGTGGTTTGGGTTGCGTGTTGATGCAACATGGCAAAGTGATTGCATATGCTTCAAGACAACTAAAGGAATATGAGAAGAACTACCCCACTCATGATTTGGAGTTGGCGGCGGTAGTCTTTGCTCTGAAGCTATGGCGTCACTATCTTTATGGTGAGCATTGTGAAGTATATACTGATCATAAGAGTCTTAAGTATCTGTTCACGCAGAAGGAGTTGAATCTACGGCAACGGAGATGGTTAGAATTATTGAAGGATTATGACATCTCTATATTATACCATCCCGGTAAGGCGAACGTTGTTGCCGATGCTTTGAGTAGGAAGGCTGTGGCAACTTTGAGTTTGTGTATTACTCAACAGCCTGTCCTAATAGAAGAGATGCGGAGGTTGTCCCTTGAAGTAGTTACTTCTGGGATGACGGCGAGACTGATGACTCTAATTTTGCAGCCCACTCTGTTGAATAGGATTCGAGAAAAACAGAGTGAAGATCCTTACTTGGTGAAAATTCGAGATCAACTGAGGAGTGGAGATCTTGAAGGTTTTTCTTGTGATGATTCTGGAGTTCTCCGTTTTAGAGGACGTCTATGTGTACCAGCAGATCAGGAGATTCGAGAAGAGATATTGAAGGAAGCACATTATTCTCCTTATTCTGTACATCCTGGAGGGACAAAGATGTACCAGGATCTGAAGACTCACTTTTGGTGGAATGGTATGAAGCGGGATATTGGTAGAACTGTAGCTCAATGTTTGACATGTCAGCAAGTTAAGGCTGAACATCGTGTACCAGCTGGTAAGCTACAGAGTCTTCCAATACCTGAGTGGAAGTGGGATCATATTACGATGGATTTCATCGTAGGATTGCCGAGGACTTCGAGCGGCTGTGATTCTATTTGGGTGATTGTTGATAGGCTGACAAAGTCTGCTCATTTTCTGCCCATGCAGATTACTTGGTCACGTGAGCGACTTGCGCAGCTCTATATGGATGAGATATTGAGATTGCATGGAGTGCCAATCTCAATAGTATCTGATAGAGACCCAAGGTTTGTTTCTCATTTCTGGAAGAGTTTACAAACAGCTTTGGGGACTCAGCTTCGGTTTAGCACTGCATTTCATCCCCAGACTGATGGTCAGTCTGAGCGCACTATACAGACACTCGAGGACATGTCGAGAGCTTGTGTCTTGGATTTTGGTGGAGGTTGGGATCGACATCTGAGATTGGTAGAGTTTGCGTACAACAATAGCTATCAAGCGAGCATTAAGATGGCTCCGTTTGAAGCATTGTATGGACGCAAATGTCGATCACCTCTGTTTTGGGATGATGTTGGTGAAAGGAAGACGTTGGGACCTGACCTTTTGCTTGAAGCTGAAGAGAAAGTTAAGTTGATACGACGGCATATTGAGACGGCTCAGAGTAGGCAAAAGAGTTATTCTGATACTCGGAGGCGAGATCTAGAGTTTCATGTTGGCGATCATGTTTTCTTGAAGGTCTCACCATCGAAGGGCATACGGAGATTTGGGATTCGCGGAAAGCTTAGTCCGCGATTTATTGGTCCTTTTGAGATCTTAGAGAAAGTTGGACCCGTAGCTTATCGGTTAGCCCTTCCGCCTCGACTTGCAGGAGTACACGATGTCTTTCATGTATCTGTTCTGAGGAGATACATGCATGATCCTTCCCATGTGATAGATTTTTCCCCACTGGAGCTTACTGAGGATTTGCAGTACGAGGAGCGACCGATACGAATTCTTGCTCGTGAGACGAGGGAATTGCGTAATCGGGTCATACCTTATGTTAAGGTACAGTGGGATTTTCATGATGATAGAGAGGCGACATGGGAGTTGGAGACTGTTATGCTGAGATCTTATCCCCACCTGTTTACATCTTGAGGTGAGTTTCGAGGACGAAACTATTCTAAGGAGGGGAGAATGTAGTACTCGGGAATTTTCATGAATTAGGGTTTCTGGACTTGGCAGGATTCGGGCGCCCGGAAGTGAGGTTGTGGACGCCCGAATGTTCCGGACCCTGTTGCACTTTGTGGACGATCCGGTTGTGGCCGACGGAGATCGGATCTGGATGCATGAACCGGACGCCCGGACGGAGGATCCGGTTTGAGTTGTGACGTGGAGGGCCACGTGTCGCGACGCAGGACACGTGTCGATCGCCGGAGACACACCGCCCCACCGCCTGCTGACCGCCGACCGACCGCTTGACCGCACGACGACACCTGTACGGCAGGATTTTCGAACGCCCGGAAGTTGGGAAGTGGGCGCCCGAAAGTGTGATTTTGGGAGCCTATAAATAGGCGAGTCCCTGATGGTTTTAGGCTCATTTCCACTTCGTGATTTCGTTTCTAGAGAGAGAAAGCTAGAGTAAGGGCCATGAGTTGGCATTAGTTTGTGATCTAGCTTGTTCTCCTCTATCCTGCTGATCTGATCTGGTGTCGAGCCGTTATTCTGCTGGAGATAGCAGTTTCCTTGGAGGTTTTGACAGATCGGGGTGCTGCCGGAGTGCGTTATTTGGAGGGTTGGATCTGAGGATACTGTTCTTTCCCCACCGTGGTTGGATTAGCTTTTCAGGTGGGTTGATGTTTGCCAGATTCAGTGGACTTCCTCCTACGTGTTTTATCTCATGTTAGCATAATATGATATGATGTTGTTTGGATTATGTTAGCATGATTGGATTATGATATGTGGATATTGGATTATGATATTGGGATTATGATAGTATGCCATGCTAAGATTATGTTAGAGATGCCATGTTAGGGTGAGACTGATCTATAGACTGCATGGGCATGTTATGATCTTAGATGTGCTAATGATATGTTTGTGAGCATGCATTTCTTTGTATCCTTGTTGCATGATTGGACCTACACCTATTCTGTTGATTCCTTGTACCAGTTGTTGTGCATGTAGTGTAGGTGATCATGTTGTGGCTCGTGCTATGTTGTTGTACCTCCTCTTTGTGGTAGAGTTGAGAGCCTCCTCTTGTGATAGAGTTGAGATTGATTGTGAGCACTGGAGCATTGATTGTGCCGAGGGCACGTGGTTCTTTGTGAGAGCATGGATTGGGTCATACTTATTGATTATCCTTGTGGTGCCGAGGGCACAGTGGATTGGGTCTTACTTGTTGACTATTCTTTGAGGTGCCGAGGGCACATGATCCTTTGTTGACCCAGTCGTGTCGATCATATACCTGCGGGTGCTTGGCGTATACTATGGTTGTACTTTGCTCGGTTGGGTCGCTCCCACGAGTACCACTCTAGAGTTGGCATGTTCCGTACAGAGGGTTGTACGAGGGGCTAGTTACAGACGGGCTTCCTGTACTAGTCGGCTCCCTGGAGGGTTGAGCAGCTCCCTGGAGGGTTGAGCGTGATCAGGCCGCAGGTATGGTATTGTGAGGTATTGTATGGCGAGAGCTAGGTACAGATGGGGTTCCTGTACTAGCTGGTTCGCAGGTATTGTATTGTGTATGATAGTCCTCATTTGGTATATTCAGTTCATTGGTATTCATACTGACAGTTGAGCTTTGTGCATGGTAGTGGTAGTATATCTCCTACTCTTTTATTGCTCTATTCATATCTCTTGAGATTGAGGACTTAGTGGGCAGACCGCTGAGGCTGGTGGCGGTACCCACTGAGGACTACTTGATTGATAGTAGTTCTCACACCCATTGGTGACATCTTTTTGCAGAGTCTTCTTCCCCAGTCGTGCATACCGAGCGCGGAAAGGAGACCGTCGGGTAGAGCTATTCCCCGGATATTTGGCTAGAGGTATACCCATTTTGGATAGATGGTTGAGTCTGTACATACTGTGTGATGTTGATATCAGTCTGTATATGATAGTTTTATATGAGAGTTATGGATGATGTATGTACAGTGATTTTTTGATATATTTATATAGCAGCTCTGTTGATACCTTTAGCTCTGGGTGTTTGTTGTGGATGTTGTATCGCTTCGTATACACGGTAGAGATACTGTGTATGCGGCGGATCTGGTCATGCGCCTGGGAAGAGGTAACCCGGGGCGTGACAATTCTAGTCTGAAATTAGTAGCGTAGCATGAGTATTGCTGGCTTCCCTTTTCACATTACTTCTTAGATTATTATTCCTAGCAAGTAGAAGATGAAATTAAGACCTAAAACTAGAAAATTGTATACATAATACCACACTATGCAGTCCCGTTTTTCTGACGTTTCGACTTATAATTCAACATATGTTTTTTCATGCTTTTCACCCAAGTTAGTGGGTAGAGATGACTTGAGATAGTATAGGATGATTTTACGCTCGTGCTGAAGGGCTGAGATAAATAGTGCAACAGTTGTTAGACTGGCTAGTATTGATTTTGCCGTATGGTATTACGGTGATTTCGGATTGTTGGTTTACACTATGGATTGCGCCTGATGCACTTGGATAGCATTATTTATGATCTGATTGATCATTTGCATTGACTATAGCCTAATGAGTAGTATTTGAGCTCGACAGAGAATGTTGATAGCTTGGTGGGGTCGTGCCTTTCGAGTGCCGTCCTGAGTCTGGCTATAACATTGATATTGCAGCAGTCATCGTGGGCGACCTGCAATTTTAAAGGGCCACCCTTGGGAATGGTGCTGTGACAGTAGGTAGGCGTAGGCTTGACTGGACCCTCAAGTTGGTGAGTGAGATTGGTTTATGATTGAGAGCATCGGTTAGCTAGTTGATGCATACTTCTATCTATTGTCATCATGAGCATCAGTATCATAGAGGCACAATAGCTGTATTCTCTTTCCAACTCTTACTACATCATGCTCCCGTGAGGACTGAGATTTTTTTCCTATGTATGTTTGACATCTTTTTCAGTGTTATCGTGTGTATTTTAATTTTAAAATTGCCCATCAAATTTCAGCAAAAAAGATTTAAAACAAAGTTTTTACGCGATTATTAAGTTTCACTTAAAGTGAATAGTAACCGGCGTTTTCGAAAAGGACCGAGAAGAGAGAAGGGCTTCGGACACGAATCGGACTCCGATTCAGGCGATCCAATAGCTAATTTTCAATGGTTCGACTATTCCAGAGCCAACGGCGCTGACCGATTTTATGTTCGATGGACGATTTTCAAGAAAAATGGGTATTATTACCGAAAGGGCTTTTATTCTGCGATGATCTTGCTTTTTAGAAGCGTACGGTGCTCCGTTTTGCGCAAACTTTTGCGAACGAGGGCCTATCTGTGAGAGAAACTTGTTGGTTTAGGGCTGGTTTGCGAAATTGGAGCTTCAGAGGACCTTGGAGTGATTATTCCTTGAGAATAGTGATTCTTTTGTGAATAGGGATTTTGGAACCCAAAGAAACCCTAGATCTCCTCTCCTCCTGTGAGCCACCACCGCCGTTCAGGCCGTCGCCGGCCGCTCGAGAAGAGAAAATGGCATCTTCTTCTTTTTCTTCCGCTCTCTCTCTCTTTCTCACTTTCTCTCTCTCTATCTCTCTCTCTCTCTCTCTCTCTCTCTCTCTCTCTCTCTCTCTCTCTCGGTTCCTCCACAGCCCTTCTCGTCCTCTCTCTCTCTTATTCTCTCTCATCTCTCTCTCTTATTGTGTGTGTGTGTGGGGGGGGGGGGAGCCCATGCACCCTGCCCCTGTGCCGCCGCCGGTCGGGGACCACAGCCGGCGTCACCCCTGATCCCGGGCGAGCACCCTCTGGCGGTTCCCGCCGCCGCTGCGCCTCTGGAGGCCGTCGCGGCCGAGAGGAGCCCGCGGGCCTCGTGCGGCCGCAGGGCTCTACCCGGCCGCCGCCCCCCGCGCCACGCCGCCCCGGAGCGACGCCGCCGGTTCCGAAGGACCCATCGGCGCCGTCCCAGGCCTCCCCGAGCCGCCGCTAGGGCTCATGTCGATGCCCTAGTCGCGGCTCTACAGGGAGCTCCGCCGCCGCGGCTCCGCGGCGTCTCGCCGCCTCGGGCCTTCTCGGCGCCGCCCCCTCCGACCTCGAGCACCTCCCAGCCGGCGACCCCCCCCCCCCCCCCCCCCCCCCCCCCCCCCCCCCCCCCCCCCGCCGCCACCGCCACCGGCTGAGGGGAGCACGGGGCTACCCTCCCCCTCCGCGGCCGACCCCCGCCGGTGCAGGCGCCGGCAGGCTGCCGGCCGGAGGCTTGCTATCCCTGCCCTAGCTCAACCTAGGGCTGAATTGTGGGCCCTCACTGTTCCCGGCCAACTGCCACTCCTCGTTCGATGCAAAAGGGAGCATAGCGATCCCCACGACTTGCTGAATGAGATGTTCACCTCCGCTTCTGCCGGCGACTCTCCGTCGCTGAGGGTTGGCTTCCCCGCTCCCGGAGCCAAATCGTTGCAGCACTTCAGGAGGCTCTAGCGCGCTCCCCGGCCACTGTTTGCACTTCTAACAGCGAGCACGGCAACTGCCTCATCGGGACGAATCTATCGATACACTCGGTTCGCCTTGGAGGAGCACAAATTGTGGTAACGGCCCTAAACATCATACTTTTGTATATAGGGTTGCTAATAACAACTTGTTTAGGGGCTTTTGTGTAATTTGTGCATTGTGAGCTGCCTCGAGCATCGTGTGCTCACTGGCTGCGACCCTCTGGACTTGTTGTCTGGTTTTCGAAGTCTCTGTGCGATCGGAAATAGGGCTCGATGCATTTTCGGCAAAATCGCCGGTAAAATGTGGTTTTGCATTGCGGCGAGTTTTTGGCTGCATGGTTACCTCGAAAATCATCGCCTAGCCTCGTTGGCTGGTCGCCGTGATCCCCTCGCATGTTCGGAGGCGACCGGTGAGCGGCGGAGGCTTCCGGTGCCAAAGTGGACATTTTCGGAAGCCCGAAGCGAAACGGTCAACTGGCGATGATCGAGTTGACCTTGGCGCTTGTGTTTGCTGTCTGGACACTCAAATGGATGCGTTTCAGGACAGCGGTGGACTCATGGCATGAGTCGGTGCATTTCGGGACATTTCATGGGTCCCGTGGGCATTCCGGTGCATTTTTCGGTTACCCGGCGAGTCCGGGAGTTGGTTTCGGGAAGCTGATCCCGCGAGTGATTTTTGGGGTTTGTGAGAGATGTGTTTGGAGTTTTTGGGTTTAATTCCTGACTCGGTAGAGCTATTGTAGGTCAGGTCGACGTCCTTCGTCTCGCAGGAGCTAGCCGCGACGATGGACACAGGTGGGTACTTCGACCCGGAGTCGGTCTAGTGGTGCACGCTCGATGATATTCCCTCTACCTTATTTCTTTTATTGCAGTTGTTTACCATTGTTGAGCCTGACACCATGTGATCCGATATGAATTGCTCTACTTAGTCTTTTTCTATACTTGCTTATCATGATCTAGAACTAAAGCGGACATTGTTTGTACCTCGTCCATTATGACACCAATACGACCTAATTGGTCGGTTCCGGATACTCCGATAGTTTGATGATCTATGAGGTCAGTATACCCTGACGGGTAGGATTGTCGGCTTGCTACCGACGGATAATTATAGTTTACACTGATCCATGATTTGACATTTGTGTGACCTGGTTGGTCGGTTCCGTGACTCCTGTCGTTTGATGGCCTATGAGGTCGATGTACCCCGAGGGGTAAGATTGTCGCTAGTAGCTGACGGCTAGTTCTGGTTTATACTGATGCATGACGTGACATTCTTGTGACCTGTTGGTCGGTTCTTGTGCATACATTTTAGTTGACATTGAGTGGTCGGTACTTGCATACATTTGGGAGGATGTTGAGTTGTTCCATCCTAGTTGACCTAAGTGGTCGGTACTTATTTTTACTTACAGTTCGATAACCTATTGGTCGGTGTGCCCCGATGGGTGGTGATTGTCGGCTATTAGCCGACGGTTGACTATTGAGCATATCCGCATCGATCGCCACAGCTCGAGAGCATTTCACGTACACCAGCGGGCTGATCCCCCGCAGGAGGGTGTTCTTTTTCAAAAAAATGGTCGTACTTCCGACCCGTGAGCCCAGAGCGGTGTTCTCTTTTGTGCTAGAGTAACATGCCAGGAGCGAGCAGAGAGTGGCTTTTGCCTGAGATCGTTAGACTGACACGGCGGTTTAGATTGGGTATATTTGGACTATTCGTCCGGTTGACGCATATAGCTATAGTAGCGATTGTCGCATGCATACTTACAGTTCTTTTCTTTACACTTGTCTTGCTACTGTAGGCCTTGCTTTACCTTACTTTACCTGTACTTGGTTATCTCTTTCTTTTGCCGGTGAGTACACTTGCCTTCGTCGGCTTGCGGTACCCACTGGGAGGGGGAGACATGTTTACCCCTACTATTTTTCAGGTGATGCGGGTGGTGGCAGTCGGGACGGTGCGTGAGGCACGGTAGATAGCGAGCTATAGAGGTCCCGACCTTACGGTATATGTTCTGATTATACCCTTACATTGCTAGACATACATGTGGTAGTATAGATTACCCTTAAACCTGTTCGTAGATGATACATGTGGTTCAGTTGATGTTCTTACTACATGCGATTTTTGGATGGTGTACCTTTGAGGGTTTTGGGTACTCATGGATTTTGGATATTTGAGCTTTTGGATCTATATGGTATCAGTTAAATTCGATTGATGGTTTTCTACCCCTCATGGTAGCGGTTTCCAAAATGAAGGTTTCCATATGGAAACGGTTTTCAAACGATTTTTCGTGGATTACCTTTGAAGTTAGAATTTCAAAACAGAGTCTTCGTGTGGAAAATATTTGAAACTGATAGGGTGCATGTGAAAATATTTTTCCTCTTTGCTTATGTGTGTGAGTGGAGCTCTGGTTGATCGATTGTACTTGTGCTACGTCATGCAAATAGGGGAGACTCTGTCCATTTGTTTCGAAAGTTTCCTGTATTTGTGGCGGGTCTGTTGCACGTCTGTGGGGTCAAGGTTTTAAAAAAAATAGGTAGTTTTTCGCTTACTCTGATTTGTAAAGATAGCCCGATTTCAAGCTGGTTTTCTAAAATGACGCCGGGGCGTGATAGATTAAGATGGTATCAGAGCGAAAGGTACAACCATGAACTCGCTCACGATTTTTCTTGAAATGCAACTGAACCACTAGTTAGGATGACCCATAGGAAGACCTAGGGTGATAGGCACGTGAGTGCGGGGTTGTTGGGATTGAATCCCGGTGTTCTGGTCGAGCTTTAATAGTCTCGAGGAGCATGGTGTCTCAGCCAAGAGTGGTGGCGCTGTACCTGCACAGACCTTGAGTGGCGGGGTGACGTTCATCAGGCATTGCCGCTCCTGTCAGGTGGGGGCCTTGAGAGGCCAGGTGCTTTCACTTATTGGCCTGAGGCGATGGTCTCAGCTGTCGTTGCCCAGGCCACCCTCTCTACATTGAGCACGGGTGCTATTGCGGGTATCTCTGCGGAGATGGTGTTTTGAGCGATTTCGACCACGACTTCTGCGAGGGTTGCTAGAGTCCAACCCGAGACTTTATTACCGGCAGTATGGGCAGCTGCGATGTGGGTGTCACCCCAGGTTTGGTGGGTAGGGTTGTGACGCCTCCCCGATTCCCCCTATTCTCGATTGGTGGCATAGTGTCACGGAGAGCGGGGCAAACCCCCTTTTTTTTATGGATGTAGTGTATTAGACAAATCTGACTCGCCTAGCTTTGGTGGTATTACTCCCGACTTTAGGATTGGGAGTATGGATCTAGTTTATGGTTGGACTCGATACAGGGTCCCTGGCAGGACGTGGTGGTCAGTGCTTGTGTTTTTGAGTGGGTTCGCCCGACTCGTTGGTTACGTCTTGGTCATGTTGCGCACGTGGGTTGCGCTGTGAGATCGGCACTCACTGAATTATCAGTGCAGATGCCTTGACTTTCTGCCGGTTCACATATCCGTTGGGCGTGATGTGGAACTGCTTTGGGACGCAGTTCTGGTGCGAGTCCTTGTGGTGCACACACCGTGTGCGGTTGTCCCGACACCTTATTTGGTGTGTTGTGGGAACAATAGACTTTTGGACTGTCGCAAGCTACTCCACGGGATTATTTGCGAATCTCGAGGCGTTAGTGGCTGGTTAGGTGGAGTACGGAGATCTGGTTGTAATCACACTGGCTTGTGCGGGTGGCGACTTTATGTCGCGGGCTATCGTCTGTTGTTGTGGAGAGCCGTAGGACTCCTAGAGAGTTGGCTCAAAGGGCTGGTCTTGCTTTGAAAATTTTTCTTGTGAGGTCGATATTTCGATGGTGTTGCGGTGCAATCCGGTGCGTAGAAAAACTATCAGTTGGTATGGTTCTTGTGTCGCTTCTCCAACATATTGTTGAAGATGGATATGTGGGTAATTCGCCTTACTTCTGATGAGTACGTCGACTGAAGATGACGTGGTGTTGAAAGTTGGGACGAAATACCCTACCCCTTTTTTTGGGAGTGTCAAGATTGGGTCGATATGTTTTCTACGAGACAATCTCTTTGGTCGTCTGGTGGGAAGGCTTGAGTCGTGGTCGTCGTCGACCAGTGGTGAGGCTTGGGTAACCCCCAGCGGTATTCCTGCAGTGGATCTCTGAACACTGCATTTTGTTGATGTTCTGTTGTGGGCTTGGTCGCTTGCCAGTCCGATAGTGGAGACTTGCACTTGTGTGAGGTGTGTTAGGTTTTGCGATATCGATCATGCTACCGGAGGGTGTGAATTATATTCGATTGGAGACATGAGCCTGGTTGTTAGCTCAGGGGTCGCCGTGTGCGACGGCGTACGGTGCAGCATGACGCATTAGGAATGTCATGGTACAGGAGTTGATGTTTCGATTGTGGGTGACAGGTACCCCTGGGTCTCTTGGAGACCGGTGTTTAGTGTTGTTAAAGACATCGATCGCTAGGGTCCTTGGAGGACGGCAGCGACAGGGTCTTGTAGAGATAGATGTTGGGCAGCTTGGTGAGAACATTGCGGTCTAGTGCGATGTCTCACAGTTTGTTTTGGGGTACCAGTGTCGATCATGTTGGATCGGGTCGCTCCCTTCGTCTCCCTATCCTGGTGGGGCCTGCAGCAGGCTATGGGAACGAAGCTGACTTTCAGCACGATCTTCCACCCTCTGTGTGATGGTCAGTCGGAGCGGGTCATTGAGACCCTTTGAGGACGTGCTTTAGTCTTGCGACCTGAATTATGGTGAGGTTTGGTTTTGGTACTTGTCGCTTGTTGAGTTCGCCTACGACTTCAACTAGCAGGTGAGCTTTGAGATGACACTGTAAGAGGCGTTGTGTTGGGCGTTGATGTCGGTCCCCCGTCTGTCGACGTCGATGAATGCCGGCTGTTTGAGCTAGACTTAGTAGAGAACGTCGAGGCGAGGTTTCGTGTCACCTGTGAGCGACGGTTGACCGCGTTGAGTTGACAGAGGAGCTACTCCGACCAGCGACGGCATGTGTCACGCCCCGGGCTGGTTTAGATGCGGAAAACGGGTCAAATTTTTTTTTTTTAAAGTCTAGCCCGCGCAGTGAACAGACCCGCCACAAATACAGGCACCTCTGTCTACACGGACAGAGTCTCCCTTATATTTGCACGGCGTACCAACAACATACAACAGGATCACAATCACACTTACATTCACGATAATCCACACAATACAACCATAGAGTATATGTGCATACAACTGTCCTTACATGCCTCTAAGCACTCCTTAAGCGAAGGATGATGCAATGCACAGTACAATAAACATCCTATTGAAAATTGCTTCCCACTCGAAAGCTTTGTTTTCAAATTCTAATAAGCGTCAAAGAAATCCATAAAAACCTTTTAAAACTGTTCCCACATGGAACTTCATTTTGAAAACCAGCTACCACGATGGGTAGACACCCACACGATAAAACACAAGTCAAATGCTGATAATCCAAATTATGCATGGGGAATTCATCATCTTATACAATTTATAAGCATTTAAATTGATCATCTAACTGAACCATTTATATATCTATCTGAGTACTAATGCAGATAAGGAAAACATAACCAGGGTGATGACCGCTAATGCAGTCTAGCTAGATCGTCCTCGCGTCGAACCACGAACTGAACTCCTCGCCCGAGCTACCTGAAAAATGGGGAGTGAGAAACCACAACGAGGTTTCCCAGTGGGTACAACTGAGCCACAGGGGCATGTCGTAATCACTGAGAAACAAAGGAGATATGATAACAATATAATCAGAGATCTATAGTAGCTGTGTCAGTATGAATATAATAAATAATCAAAACGCTACTGTACAGGAAAAACTAAGCTGCATATGCATCAACGGAATGAAAACTCAAAATACCCAATCAGTATCCTGCCATATTGGTCCGCAGACCTCAGGCGTATCCGTCACTCATCCGCACTCATCCGCATCCGATCCATTCATGCGCCCGCAGGTCGACTTATCCGGATGGTACACCCCTGGTCAGTGGCCAAACCGACCGGTGTCATGAATAAACGTCGTGCCGTGACTAAATCATGCAATATGCTCAATATAACAATCCGACAAGAAGCCGATATCAGGCCGAAGCCATATCTCAAGCGAAAGGAACGCCGCATCCTGATCAAACAGATCGAATCAAAGCCGACAAGAGGCCGGCACCAGGCCGAAGCCACAACAGAGGCGTATGGACGCCGAATCCTGATCAAACAGATCGAAACACACGACAAGAAAGTCAATGTGTTGCCTGGACAAGAAGTCCACAGATCATCAATGCATAATCCTGCTCTACATGTCCATGACCACAAATATACTATGCAAGTAAGGTAAGTATAACGACGGATGCTGTAAAGAAGGAATCGACATGTAGAGATATATCAAAGGAGAGACAGGGAACAGTGATACCGACTACTCCGAAGGCTCACCCACCTGTCGTACTCGCGTCGGGAACCTGGACGTAACGCAGATCAACCGGACCTACGATAGGTCCACCGAGTCAGATATAAACCTCAAGTGACTTAACATACGCATATCTCACAAACCCCCAAAACCCGAGACTCGATTTCCCCGAAACCGATCTCCGAACAACACCAGAAGTCCCAAAATCGCACCGGGACGTCCCCGGGACACACGAACAGTCCCGAAAAACACCGACTCGATCTGCGAGTCGACCGCTGCCCCAAAACACATCCATTTTGGTGATTTGGCAGCAAACATAAGATCGAACATCGAAACGATCATCGTCAGACAATCGTTCCGTTACGGGTACCCGAAAGTGTCGATTTCGACACCGGAACCCACTACCGCTCACCGGGCTTCTCGGAATACACGAGACGGCCAGGACAACCAGCCAATAAGGCCTAGCGGTAGCCCACAAGTCACACACATCGCGTCAGATAATTTCCAAGCCGAAAACCACGTTCTGCCGACGAATTTCGTCGGGAAACGCTCCGAAAACCCATTTTCGGACAAACGAAGGACAGTGGACCTTGGACAATCAATCTACAGGTTACGTGTGGCGTGCACACGCTGCCCACAGTGACCAAATCGCATAAAAGTCCCTAATCATTCATCTAATTGCATATAAACATGCATTTTACAGAGTTTACGGGTCGATACCTCGATCCGAGCATTATCGAGGCCCGCCGAGACACACCCTACTAGGTCTCGACGAGGCGGAGGCCGTGCTCACTGTCCGGAGCACAGCGGACGGCCGAGGTGCACGCTGGATCACCCGAAACCTCGATCGGAAAGGTCAATCGGGAGCGACGTTCAAGAACTCGATGTTCCGAGCCTCTCTGACAGCGGAATAGGTGAGCACGGAGGTACTATGCACCTCGGGAGGGTCGTGCTCACCAGCGGGGGTTGACGGAGGCTGTCCGAATGCTGAGACAGTGAGCCAGTCCAAAATCAGCCCCAGCTCGGGCTGAACCCAAGAGCAGGGAACCAGCTCCGGCCGGCGGCGGCCTCGACGGCGGCTGATCCGGCGGGAAGAGGGTGTGGCCGGCCGGGGACAACCATCCGAGGTGTCTACCGGCGGTGGGAAGCAGCGCCGGCGGCGGGCGGCGATGCCCTAGCCGCGGAGAGGCAAAGCTAAGGCAGCCCGGATGCGGCCAACAGCGGCTCCGGCGACGGCGTGGCGACGGTAGGGGGATGCGGACGTCGGGGGGACTCCGGCGTGGGAGTGGCAGCCGGTAGGAAGCGGCGACGGCGACCACTTAGGTCGGGTGCGGTGTCGTCGGGAAGTTGAGAGGGAGGCGCGGATGGCCCCGCAAAACACCGAGGACGGTTGGTCCAAGATCAGGGCCGCGCGCATGCCCTAGCTGCACCCTGCAGGCCGCAGGTGCAGCGGCGGCGCACGGCGGTGGCGCGACGGCCGGGGTCAAGGCAGGGGTCCGGGCGGTGCCGGCGACAGCGGGGGGGGGGGGGGGGGGGGGGGGGGGGGGGGGGGGGGGGGGGGGGGGGGGGGGGGGGGGGGGGGGCACGGAGCAGGCTGGCGGCGGTGGCGGCTGCGTGCAAAGAGTGCAGGGGAGGGAGAAGGGTCGGCTAGGGCTCAGCCACAGGGTGGACAGCGGCTAGGGTTAGGGTTTGCCCATGCAAACCCTAAAACCATACTATATATGCATTGATCATTTGCACAAAAGCCCACAATCACTCCCATATTCATTGTGGGTCCTTCACAGTAGGAGTAAATTGCACCAAGGTACCTCCACATAAAGTCTCTCGCGATTCGATACATAAAATACTAGAACTTTTCGCAAAAGATCGAATTTAATCTTTTGACCCTTCCTCGGAAAATGCATTAAATCTTGCGATCCATCTGTCGGATTTCCGAACGGACCCCGCCAGCGCGATCAGCACTACTGAGACATCAAACTCATAATTTTGTTTCATTCGGTTTGGTTGCTGATTCGCAACAAACTCAATCTCTTTCTGTTCCATCAATACACCACTTGCTTAACGATCGATAATCGCTTTTAAATCCTCCCGATTAGCGAACTCGCGACCAAAGTCCATCCACACCAGCTTTCTTTCGCATGATAGGTCCCTGTCCGAGGGTTCACACGCAAAGCGGAGCTACGATAAGCTTTGCGAGGCTAAAACAATGAAGAATAAAAGTCCATTTTTCGACAAAGTCCAGTTGTCTCGAAAACCGTGCGTCAGATCCGAAATATGTTATCGCCATCGAGTCCAGAATAGTCGGACAGTTGAAAACGAGCCATTGGACCTCTATGAACGGTGTCCGATACACTCCAGAAGCCATCTCTAATCATCGGCCTCTCCGGAAAACCAGAGTTACTATTCACTTAAGTGAATTTTCGAGATCGCGTAACTCTTTCATTTTAAATCATTTTCTCCCGAAACTTGACGAGTGATTATGTAATTAAAATACACACAAAAACATCGTCAACGGAGATTAAATTGCATAGTAAAATTCTCGGTCTTTACATCATTCCCCCCTTAAAAGAAGTTTCGTCCCCGAAACTTGAATACATTTACCCCTCAAGTAAATGTGGATAACGTTCCTGCATAATCGATTCAAGCTCCCATAACGCTTCGCGCTCCTCATGATTAGCCTATTGAACTTTAACATACGGAATGCTCCGGTTCCGCAGTTGTTTCTCCTCACGTGCCAATATCTGCGTCGGAGCCTCATCGTAGGTCAGATCCTCCCGAAGCTGAATAGTCGTCGGACTGCTGACATAGGACGGATCAGAAATATACTTCCGAAGTATGGACACGTGGAAGACATCATGTACTTCGGCGAGACTCGGAGGTAGAGCCAATATGTACGCCACCGGACCAACGCGCTCCCAGATCTCAAACGGTCCCACATATCTCGGGCTAAGCTTGCCCCTCAAACCGAACCGTTTGATCCCTCTGGACGGTGAAACCTTGGGCAGAACATGCTCGCCGACCTGAAACTCCAGGTCACGACGCCGATGGTCCGCATAGCTCTTTTGCCGACTCTGTGCAGTCAATAATCGCTCTCTAGCAATGTGAATCTTTGTCTCTGCATCCACCACCAAGTCCGGCCCGATTATCCAGTGTTCTCCGATGTCGTCCAAACTGATAGGGGACCGACATCGACGCCCATATAAAGTCTCATACGGTGCCATCCCAATGCTCGCCTGCTGACTGATGTTATAGGCGAACTCCACCAGTGACAGGTACTTGAACCATCCATCACCATAATCCAGGATGCATGCACGTAGCATATCCCCAAGAGTCTGAATAACTCGCTCAGACTGTCCGTCGCTCTGGGGATGGAAAGTCGTACTGAAGTTCAGCTTCGTACCCAAAGCTTGTTGTACACTCTTCCAAAACTGGGACAATAACTCCCTACTCATAAATTCAAGGTCCACTCAACATCGGTCCACGTAGGAACAGCTAACTCAACTACGTCAAAGTTTCACGCAGGAAAGTCTCTCAACACCACAAGTCGGAGTATATTTTCGGAGGCCGAAACGACGCACCCCGATTAGCTCACTCCATCAATCAGTTCGCCACGAGCGAAATGCATCGTTGTCCTAACTCCTGCGTCAATAACACTCACCTCGGAGACCACAGTCTCCCACCAGTTTGAAATACAAATGGATCGAAGTCAAACCTTTAGCATCGATACCCACTTTCGGTATTCGACACTCCTATGTCTAAGATCTAAACCGTCCGCCTAGACCAAAAGGTCTAAGGCTACCTCAATCAGTTGAGCTCGACCATTTAGTCAACTACAGGTACATGCGATTCAACATAAAAATCCACGCGTGCCCGTAACAGGGTTGCCAATCGCGACAAGCAATCCAAATCATCAATGATGCTCAACATCTGTCTCCACGAAACCCGGTCGCTGAAATCCACATGGGACCAGCGATGCAATGTTCCATACCACATCCGATGCCTGTCTCAACGAGACCCAGATGCATCAATCGTCAAGTGACCAGAAGAGCAATCCACTCTCATAATTATCCGTGTTTAACCACGCCATGTACCTAGTACTCAAACACATGCATCAATTTCTGAGCCAAAGGCCAGGCTCAGTTCACGTGCCCAGCATAGTTCACATCTTCTAGCAATGCAATATAGATTGCATCTGAGAGCGCATTATCTAACTCGTCCCTCAACTATGCGAGACCTGGCTACTGGCAAGAATACAACCAGACCTACACCGAAAAATGTATCTTGGTGAGGTTAATTCATCACTTTACATAACTTGCCTAGGGATAACTCAGAATACACTGCGTGGTCGGAGGTGACCATGATTCTAACCTTTGCATGAGATCATCCATAAAGGTTATCTACACGGGAAACACAATATCCCAATCTAAATACTCCCAAAAGAGGGGTAGGGCATTTCGTCCTAACTTTTGACAATACGTTGTCTGCAGCCAACGCATTTATCAAAAGAAAAGCGAAATACCATAGATCCATCTCCAACGCCACATTGGAGAAGTGACACCAGCACGAAATCATCCAATCTCACAATGCTGCACCAGAGTGCACCACAACATTAATAAATATCGACTACGGAAGTCGATATTCGAGATTGGACCAGCCATCGAGCCGACTCCCTAGGAGTTCTATGGCTCCAACAACAGGAATAGGAACTATCCGCGACATAGAGTCGCCCACTGCATAAGCTAAATGCGATCATCAACTCGATCTTCAAGCCTTACATAATTCGACAAAATCTGATATGGAAGCTAGGTCATAACCAGTCCTGGCTTACGCCAATAGGCGCAAAGATCATAAGGAGATCTAAACGACTGCACTGACAAATCCACTAACAGGATATCTAAACATCACTCAAGTGAGGATGATCTTCTAAGCTCGCTACGCATCGCGAACATCTCTCAGTTTCATGAGTCAAGCGAATTTTCGATCATATAAATTCACACGGAATTTATACCCTGCCTGAAGCTCAATAAGGAATCCAGTAACAACCTCGATACACTCCAATCAATCTAAAGATCGGGGTCGATCTAACAACTTATCAGATGAAAGGGGAAAACCCCATAAACTATCACTAACTTATTTCAACTATCCATACTTGGGTTCGCTCTTCTCTCGGTGACTCACGCCACCACTAGAGATTAGAGAAATAGGGTAGGCACCACAGTCCTACCCACCAAAGATTTACTCATACCATAACCGCACGAGCGGTCGGCAAATAAACCTCGGGCCGCACACCAGCAGCCCACGCAATACACGTGGTCAAAACTGCATAAATCATCATCTCCACCGAGATGCATGCAATCGTACATGAGCTCTAAATAGGGAGGAATAGGCATTAAAGCCATACCCACAATGCCTGAGGAAACAATATCCGCATTGTAGTCGCCCAAGCGATTGCACTTCAATCCTCGAGCTGTACTCACACAGCCCCATAAATAGTCGCGGCTATAACCGCACACTGTACCGTCTCACAAAGATGCCCGCGGTGGACCTCATGCTCTACATGGGAAGTGGGGCCAAGAAATCACGGCTCAGCCGTCAGCTAAGGCCCAGCAGATGCCACTGCCTGGAACCTCAATATCAAAATCTGTCCCAAGTGGTTTTACCAGGTGCACATCACCCTACCACTCGATATCTGTTTGGTAATCCGCCACCACTCCCAGTAGAGACACAAGTCTGCACCGCAACTGCAAAACAAACACGGGGTAACGAAACAACAATAAACCTCGAGTTAATAAAACTCGACCAACTTACCGGGACTCAATCCCACAACCCCGTGCTCTCACGTGCTTATAAACCTTAGGTCTTCCTAGGGTCATCCTAACCAGTGGTTCAGTTAGATAAGTTGTGAATGTAGTTGTGATTGTTCACTCTCTGATACCATCTTAATCTGTCACGCCCCGGGCTGGTTTAGATGCGAAAAATGGGTCAAATTGTTTTTTTGTTGAAAGTCTAGCCCGCGCAGTGAACAGACCCGCCACAAATACAGGCATCTCTGTCTACACGGATAGTCCCGGTGAGTGAGTCGAGTCGGTTTATTTTTAATTTGACTGTGACTCTATGTTGATACAGATATGGCTGGTGGGAGACCTCCCCGCAAAGGCTGTGGTGGTGGACGTTTAGATGCAGAGACGTCCAGTGGCATGTAGACCTGTGCTTCTGCCGGGGTTGGTGGCTGTGACCAGGCAGACCCCCAACAGCACAAGGACCAGATGGCGGCCCTCGCGGGCCAGGTGACTGTCCTGACAGGCTAGCTCAGCAAGTCGCATAGCAGTAGGCTGCAGCTGCTACTGCCCAGGCCCCACCCCCTACACATGGCACGACAACTACCATGGACCCTCCTACTGAAACTGTATAGGATGTGGCTATGGTCGCGACCACAATGACGACATCTGTTGGAGGTGACGATCCTCAGGTAGCGGAGCAGACCCGTGCAAAGGCGAACTTGACGAAATTCAAGAAATTTGATCCGCCAAGGTTTTTAAGCAAGAGCGATGACCCATGCGCAATCAAGAAGTGAGTCAATCAAATGGAGAAACTATTCCATAATCTATACATTGAGGAATAGAAAAAAGTTTCCCTGGCCATTCATTTTCTAGAGGACAAGGCCTACGGGTCCTGGCTACACCTTCTGAAGACTCAGTACACCGTGGCCCACCTTTCCTAGAAGTAGTTCAGGGAGCTCCTGTATAGCCACTATGTTAAGGAGAGTACCTAGCATAACTTGGAGCGGGTATTGGGGCGGCTCAAGCAGGACAACCGCACGGTGGCAGAGTTTGAGCAGGACTTCTCCCAATCGTTGGACTGATCCCTTTCACAAGCCGCGACAAGTACAGGAAAGGCTTTTCTCTAAGGGCCTGACACCGAACATTAGGAGGTTGATCACTTCCCATGGCGTAATGACCTTCGATGACTATTTGGATCGGGCTTGTCATGCCCGGGACCGCCGATTTGGTCAGTTCGGGCACGTCCACAGACCCGCCGAACGGACAGAGTTTTTTCCTGTACGTCCAAGGCGTCGCAATCAGTACAGTTCAAGAAGTTCCAATGGAGCGGGAACTGGCGCGGCTCAAGCAGGACAACCGCACGGTGGCAGAGTTTGAGCGGGACTTCTCCCACATCGTTGGACTGATCCCTTTCACAAGCCGCGACAAGTACAGGAAAGGCTTTTCTCTAAAGGCCTGACACCGAACATTAGGAGGTTGATCACTTCCCATGGCGTAATGACCTTCGATGACTATTTGGATCGGGCTTGTCACGCCTCGGGACCGCCGATTTGGTCAGTTCGGGCACGTCCACAGACCCGCCGAACGGACAGAGTTTTTCCCTGTACGTCCAAGGCGTCGCAATCAGTACAGTTCAAGAAGTTCCAATCAGGAACAGAGTTCATACACAGATTGCATAAGAAAAGCATCACAATTTACTATGCTATTACAAGCATTTACCACATATAATTTTACATTTACACTTTTCATTCTATCTTTCCAAATACAATCATACACATTTATATTCTTTTCATTCTAGACCCTTTAGGCTACACTGACCCAGGGTACATCTATCTTTGGTCACCATGGCAGGGCGCTATCTACTGAGCTACGCCCTTCTCGCACCGTCGCGCCGCTCACGTGTGGACCTGAAAAATAGTGGGGTGAGAACTATATAAAATAGTTCCCAGTGGGTAAGGCCACCCAAGAGAGAAGCTCGACCCACCAGGTCCAAAGGAAGCATATAAGCATGGATTAGTCCAATATACAAATAGCTGTAAGCATATAACTCTACTATATGCAAAAACAGTAAACATGCTTATGCTTCATGCAAATGCGATAATGAAATCATGCAAGTAGGAAGTCCCCATCTACTTTCTACTTCACTATCCATTTCTTATGCAATTCTCTCCTAAGGTTTTACTTACCTTAGCCAAGGTCAAACCCGACTCACTCTTGAGTCAATCATCAACGGGCTACCGCTCTTGTCCAGGCCTGAGGAGAGGAACATGCCACATACACCTCAGCCTACAATCCACTCGGCAGGTGAGGGATATACCACAAACACATTCGCTACTCAAATCACGACAGGGCGAGGAGAACCACACATACCCGCAGTTATGAGTCACTTGCCGGGCGAGGAGAACCACACGTACCTGCAAGTATAATCTGCTGCCGGGCGAGGAGAACCACACATACTCGCAGCCACAATCACTTGCCAGGCGAGGAGAACCACACATACCTGCAAGTATCAGTCTAGGGATTCCGGAATCCACTTCCCAAGTCTCAAGGGTTCATCACATACCCTATGTTGTCAACCTTTCTAGGTTCATAGTCACATGTCCAAGTGGTCATCCTACCACTATGTTTCATAACTTAGGTTCAACAACACTAGGTCCTACATTTTTCCCACCTAGGATCACCCGACTCTAGGTTAATGATATTCCAATACAAGTGGTCTTCCTACCACTATATTTTCTAACATATGTTCAATGACACTAGGTTCAATGTCCAATCATGTTATTTGTTATCCTAGTTGTCCACACCTAGGATTCATGACATCTAGTCTTTGTTTCCAATTTGTCGAATTCTCTAATCTTCCTAGAGTTCATCGACCTATGTTCACATCCACACCTAGGCATACACACACATATATATATATATACTCATATGTCACCAATTGTCTAGTGTTATACGTCCAATGGTAGATAATTTACCCTAAGTAGCATACAATCCATGCCTACTCATTTTACGAATTAACCTACCATTACATGCATCAAGTAAATAAAAGTATACTTTGCTCTTTCGACGTGGAAGTGACCTAATCACTTCGGTAAACACAAACCCACCTCACACTCTTCTGATTGCTTATAAACACTTGCAATCGGGCTCTTTTCCTCGGCTTCAAGCTTGGTCTTCAAGCTTCTTGCCCTAACACACATATATAGGATTCGTTAATCCGAGTCGAACTCAGAACAATTTTATTTCTTGCAGTTCGACGAAATTGAGTTGTCCCGCGTGTTTCGCTAACCTCCAATTAGGGTTTTACGGATTCAAACCATTTTTAAACCCTCGAAATCTAAAACCCTCCTTTACACTAGGGTTTCCCGATTTCTTCGAGAATACTCCGAAATTTACGGAGAATCCTTCAACAACCTTATGTAGAATCATCTAGGGAACTCACATATCTCAATTTTGAAGGATTTAGCAAAATCCTAAACCCTAATCCGAAAAACCTCACCTCGGGTCGCGAGCTCCCCGAGCCGCCACGCGCGCTAGACCTCGATCCGACGTCCTCTACGCGTTCCTGAGCTCGATCTCCACCAAAACCCCACGTTTGGGGAGAACTAGAGAGAGGGAGAGAGCAGATCGTGAGGGAGAGAGAGCTTCTCTCTCTCTCTCTCTCTCTCTGTCACGCCCCGGGTTACCTCTTCCCAGGCGCATGACAAGATCCGCCGCATACACAGTATCTCTACCGTGTATACGAAGCGAAAACAACAACAATATCCACAAGAAGCTAAAGGTATCAACAGAGCTGCTATATATAAATATCAAAGGATCACTGTACATACATCATCCATAACCATAATATAATACATCACTGATAACATCCATCTCACTGTATGTACAGACTCAACCATCTATCAAAATGGGTATACCTCTAGCCAAGTATCCGAAGAATAGCTCTACCCGACGGTCTCCTTTCCGCGCTCAGTATGCACAACTGGGGAAGAAGACTCTGCAAAAAGGATGTCAACAACGGGTGTGAGAACTACTATCAAACAAGTAGTCCTCAGTGGGTACCGCCACCAGCCTCAGCGGTCTGCCCACTAAGTCCTCAATCTCAAGAGATATATATAGAGCAATAAGGAAAGTAGGAGATAAACTACCACTACTATGCACAAAGCTCAACTGTCAGTATGAATACCAATGAGGACTATCATGAATCCATAATACCATACAATACAATACCTGTGGCCTGATCATGCTCTACCCGTAGGGAGCCAGCTAGTACAGGAACACCATCTGTCCCTAGCCCCTCGTACAACCCTCTGTACGGAACATGCCAACTCCGGAGCGGTACTCGTGGGAGCGACCCAACCGAGTAAAGTAAACTCATATCAGCGCCAAGCACCCACAGGTATACGATCGACACGACTGGGTCAACAAAGAATCACGTGCCCTCGGCACCTCAAAGGATAATTAACAAGTATGACCCAATCCACTGATCTCACAAGGAATCACGTGCCCTCGGCACCACAAAGGATAGTCAACAACATGTATGACCCAATCAATGCTCCAGTGCTCACAATCAATCTCAACTCTACCACAAAGAGGAGGTACAATAACATAGCACGAGCCATAACATGATCACCTACACTAGTATGTACAACAACTGGTACAATGAATATCAACAGAATAGGTGTAGGTCTAATCATGCATCAAGGATACAAGGAAATCATGCATGCTCATATATATCATAATCTCACCTAAGATCATATCATGCACATATATCAATCTCAACTAACATGGTCACTACTAACATAATCCAACACATCATGCTATCATAACCCAACATATCATGCTATCATAATCCAACATATCATACTAACATAATCCAATCACAACATGCTAACATGAGAGTAAACACATAGGAGGAAGTCCACTGAATCTGGCAAACATCAACCCACCTCAAGAGCTAATCCAACCACGGTGGGGAAAACAGTATCCTCAGATCCAACCCTCCAAGATAATCAAGCTCCAGCAGCACTCCGATCTGAATATCACCAAAAGGCTGCTAACTCTGACAGAACAACAGCTCAGAACCAGATCAGAACTACAGAGTAGAGGAGAACAAGCTAGATCACAAACTAATGCCAACACATGGCCCTTACTCTAGCTTTCTCTCTCTAGAAACAGGATTCTCGAAATGGAAATGAGCTCAATACCACAGGGACTCACCTATTTATAGGCTCCCAAAAGTCCCACATTCAGGCGCCCGAATCCAACTTCCGGGCGTCCGAAAACCCAGCAAGCCAGTTGTCAGCTGGCGGCCAAGCGGTCGGTCGTCAGTTGGCAGGCGGTGGGGCGGCGTGTCTCCGGCGGTCGACACGTGTCCTGCGTCGCGACACGTGGTTCTCCACGTCATAAGCCAATCCAGATCCTCATCCGGGCGTCCGGTTTCCTGCATCCAGATCCGAACCTCATCAGCACATCCGGATCATCCACAAAATCAATTGGATCCAGATCTTTCGGGCGTCCACTTCCTCACTTCCGGGCGCCCGAAACCCGCCAAATCCAGAAACCCTCAAAATCCACAAAAATCCGAGTACTACATTCTCCCCTCCTTAAAATAGTTTCGTCCTCGAAACTAAGGTAAAGCACTCACCTCAAGATGCAAACAGGTGGGGGTAAGATCTCTGCATAACAGTCTCCAACTCCCATGTCGCCTCTCTAACATCATGACAATCCCACTGTACCTTAACATACGGTATGACCCGATTACGTAATTCCCTCGTCTCACGAGCAAGAATTCATATCGATCGCTCCTCGTACTGCAAATCCTCAGTAAGCTCCAGTGGGGAAAAATCTATCAAATGGGAAGGATCATGCATGTATCTCTTCAAAACAGATACATGAAACACATCATGCACTCCTGCTAATCGAGGCGGAAGGGCTATCCGATATGCCACGGGTCCTACTCTCTCTAAGACCTCAAAAGGACCAATAAATCGCGGACTAAGCTTCCCACGAATCCCAAATCTCCGTATGCCCTTCGATGGTGAGACCTTCAAGAAGACATGATCACCAACATGAAATTCCAGATCTCGCCTTCGAGTATCAGAATAACTCTTTTGCCTGCTCTGGGCTGTCGCAATATGTCGTCGTATCACTTTAACTTTCTCTTCAGCTCCAAGCAAAAGGTCTGGACCCAAAGTCTTCCTTTCGCCAACATCATCCCAATACAGAGGTGATCGACATTTGCGTCCATACAATGCTTCAAACGGAGCCATCTTAATGCTCGCTTGATAGCTATTGTTGTACGCAAACTCTACCAATCTCAGATGTCGATCCCATCCTCCACCAAAATCCAAGACACAAGCCCTCAGCATATCCTCAAGTGTTTGAATAGTATGCTCGGACTGACCATCAGTCTGGGGATGAAAAGCAGTACTAAATCGAAGCTGAGTCCCCAAAGCTGTCTGTAGACTCCTCCAGAAATGAGAAACAAACCTCGGGTCTCTATCAGATACTATCGAGATTGGCACTCCATGCAATCTCAATATCTCATCCATATAAAGCTGCGCAAGTCGCTCACGTGACCAAGTAATCTGCATTGGCAGGAAATGAGCAGACTTCGTCAGCCTATCAACAATCACCCAAATAGCATCACAGCCGCTCGAAGTCCTCGGCAATCCTACGATGAAATCCATCGTAATATGATCCCACTTCTACTCAGGTATTGGAAGGCTCTGTAGCTTACCAACTGGTACACGATGTTCAGCCTTCACTTGCTGACATGTCAAACATTGAGCTACAGCTCTACCAATATCCCGCTTCATACCATTCCACCAGAAGTGAGTCTTCAGATCCTGGTACATCTTAGTCCCTCCAGGATGTACAGAATAAGGAGAATAGTTGCTTCCTTCAATATCTCCTCTCGAATCTCCAGATCCGCTGGTACACATAGACGTCCTCTATAACGGAGAATCTCAGAATCACAAGTAAACCCTTCAAGATCACCATTCCTCAGTTGATCTCGAACCTTTATCAGATAAGGGTCTTCACTCTGTTTCCCTCGAATCCTATCCATGACCAAAGTCATCAGTCTCGCTGTCATCCCATGAGTAACCACCTCAAGAGACAACCTCCGCATCTCCTCCACTAGGACAGGCTGTTGAGTAATACACACACTCAAAGTTGCCACAGCCTTCCTACTCAAAGCATCGGCAACAACATTCACCTTGCCGGGATGATATAGAATAGAGATGTCATAATCCTTCAGTAATTCTAACCATCTCCGTTGTCGTAGATTCAACTCTTTCTGTGTAAACAAATACTTGAGGCTTTTGTGATCTGTATATACTTCACAATGCTCGCCATAAAGATAGTGGCGCCATAGCTTCAGAGCAAAGACTACCGCCGCTAACTCCAGATCATGAGTGGGGTAGTTCTTCTCATACTCCTTTAGTTGTCTTGAAGCATAAGCAATCACTCTACCATGTTGCATCAGCACGCAACCCAAGCCACTATGCGAAGCATCACTATAGATAACAAATCCTTCGCCCATTACCGGTAGCGCAAGAATAGGGGCTGTCATCAACCTCTGCTTAAGCTCATCAAAGCATTCTTGGCACTCATCACTCCAAACATACTTAACCCCTTTTCTGGTTAACCGAGTAAGAGGCGTAGAGAGTTTCACAAAACTCTCCACAAATCGTCGATAATACCCGGCTAGACCAAGAAAACTCCGTACTTCAGATATGGTCGTCGGTCTAGGCCAATCACGAATCGCCTCAATCTTCTTAGGATCAACAGCTACTCCCGAAGCTGAAATCACATGACCTAAAAAGGCTACCTCTCTCAACCAGAATTCACACTTCTTCAGCTTTGCATACAACTTTTTTTCTCGCAAGAGTTGTAGCACTAATCTCAGATGCTCCTCATGCTCCGCATCATCACGGGAGTAAATCAGAATATCGTCGATGAAGACTACCACAAACTTGTCCAAGAAAGACTTAAAGACTCGGTTCATCATATCCATAAATGCAGCCGGGGCATTTGTCAAACCAAAGGCATGACAGTAAACTCATAATGCCCATACCGAGTTCTAAAAGCTGTCTTAGAAATATCCTCGGCCTTCACCTTCAACTGGTGGTAACCGGACTGAAGATCAATCTTAGAAAAGACACACGCTCCCTGTAATTGATCAAATAAATCATCGATACGCGGGAGGGGGTATCTATTCTTGATGGTCACTTTGTTCAATTCCCGATAATCCACACATAGTCTAAGTGAACCATCCTTCTTCTTCACAAATAGCACAGGCGCTCCCCAAGGCGACACACTACGTCTGATAAAACCTTTATCCATAAGATCCTGTAGTTGCGCCTTCAACTCTCTCAATTCAGCTGGTGCCATTCTATAGGGTGTCTTCGAGATTGGAGCGGTTCCTGGTACCACATCAATCACGAATTCAATCTCCCTATCAGGAGGCATCGAGGATAACTCAGAAGGAAAGACATCCGGAAACTCACGGACAATAGGAATATCCTCGAGTCCTGGTACAACAGTGGGCACCTCAGTCACTGTTGCAAAATAGGCCATACATCCACTACTCAACATCTGTCTGGCCTTAGAAGAAGAGATCGTCACTGCAAACAGTGAACTCCTACAACCTTCATAAATGAACTCCTCATGTCCAGGCTCACGAAAGATCACCGTCTTAGTTCCACAATCGATCGTAGCAAAGTATCGAGATAACCAATCCATGCCTAGGATTATATGAAAATCCTGCAACTGTCTCAATACTAATAAATCGGCAGGCATGATCCAAGACCCTACTTGAACAGGACATCCTAAACAACCCTACGTCACCTGCAAACTATGGTCGGGTACCCGCACCTCCTATGCCTGGGGTAACGACCCTATCTCTACACTATGATGCAATGCAAATGCCCTACTAACAAAGGAATGCGATGCACCAGTATCGAATAAAGTACGCGATCAAATGCCACAAATCAAAATAATACCTACCACCACTCGATCAGCTATCGAGGCATCCTCAATCTGAGCGGCATAAACTCGTCCGCTCGCCGGTGGCTGGCGTCGATCCGGCTGTCGTGGTATAGAAGATCGATCCTGGGAAAATACCGAGGAGGCTCCAGACATCTGCGGTGGAGAGAAAGGTACGGATGCCATGGAAGGAGCTGCTACAAATCTGGGACAAGTCTTCCTCATATGTCCCTGCTTTCCACACTCATAACATCGACCCTCTCGTCGATCACAGAGATAAACAAAATGAGGTCCTCCACAAATCACACATCGGGGAGATCCCTTCGGCTGCTGTCGCTGCTGGCGATATCCTCCAGACTGCTGGCGACTAAAAGATCCACGTCTCTGGAAACGCGATTGCTGGGGAGGTCTAGGCGGTCGTCTGCTACTCGACTGCCCTCCATCATCAGGTGTCGGGCGCTTCCTCTCCTGACCTTGAGCTGGGTCCATAAGCTGCCCTCTCGTCACAAATGCCCCTCGCTCTATCCACAGAGACTGCTCAATAGTAGCATCCAGAGTCTGAAGTCTCTGCAAGTGGACAAATGGAAAGATCTCGGGTCTCAAACCCTTCTCATACAGATAAACCTTCTGTATCTCGTCTCTCGCCGCTGAAGAAACACAGTTGAGTAGTCTCGTAAACTCCCTCGCATACTCCTGCACCGGACGGTTCCCTTGCTTAAGATTCTTCAAATCCTCTTCTATCTCCATCTTCACACTACTGGAAAAATATGCCCCATATATAATCCCCTGAAACTCACTCCAAAACATCTGTAGAGGATTCAGGGATCTATGGTCACGGGTCCTCCTTCACCAGACATGAGCATCACCAGAAAGACAATGAACTGCCATATGCACCTGCTCCCATGCTGGCACGAACAAATCCTCGAACAACTTCTCCATCTCACAGATCCAGGCTTCTACCACCCACGGTTCTATGCTACTACCATTGAATCGCGGTGGATCAAACCTACAGAAGCGAGCCAATCTATCCGCCATCCGCTCCTGTTCCTCTTCAGAAAGCACTTGACTAGGCTGAGTACTTTTTTCTCTGGGTTGAGATGTAACTGGAGTAGTCGCCACCTGAGGTTCCATAGCTCGAGGCATATTATTCTGCTGCTGGGAGAAAGCATCGCACATCTTCTGCAATAAAACACTCTGCTGCCTTCCTACTGCAGCTATGTCTGCTAGCTGCCCCTGCAGATCGGGCCGTTCACTAGGTCCCGTCAGCTCAGGTATCTCCGAAGGCGTCGGATGCGCTCGCGTCGACGGTCGTCGAGGAGGCATGGTAATAACCTGCAACAGAATACCCGATTAAGACCACAAACAATCTCACGACCCAATCTAGCGAAAGTCTAGAAGGACACTTCTTTTCTTCTCAGATTATTATGTCGTCTGCAGCCAACATAATTCATCTGATAAGAGAAGGTATAATCCCTCAATCACTCTTCCTACACAAGGAAGGATTCAAAACCCAATCTTTGACTTTCGCGATCAATCACGTCTCTCTCGTCATTCTTAGGTCTGTTTATCTTAGGTTTCCTAGGCCCTCATGTCCTATTCCTAAGCTCCGATACCAACTTAATCTGTCACGCCCCGGGTTACCTCTTCCCAGGCGCATGACAAGATCTGCCGCATACACAGTATCTCTACCGTGTATACGAAGCGAAAACAACAACAATATCCACAAGAAGCTAAAGGTATCAACAGAGCTGCTATATATAAATATCAAAGGATCACTGTACATACATCATCAATAACGATAATATAATACATCACTGATAACATCCATCTCATTTATGTACAGACTCAACCATCTATCAAAATGGGTATACCTCTAGCCAAGTATCCGGGGAATAGCTCTACCCGACGGTCTCCTTTCCGCGCTCAGTATGCACAACTGGGGAAGAAGACTCTGCAAAAAGGATGTCAACAACGGGTGTGAGAACTACTATCAAACAAGTAGTCCTCAGTGGGTACCACCACCAGCCTCAGCGGTCTGCCCACTAAGTCCTCAATCTCAAGAGATATATATAGAGCACTAAGGAAAGTAGGAGATAAACTACCACTACTATGCACAAAGCTCAACTGTCAGTATGAATACCAATGAGGACTATCATGAATCCATAATACCATACAATACAATACCTGCGGCCTGATCATGCTCTACCCGTAGGGAGCCAGCTAGTACAGGAACACCATCTGTCCCTAGCCCCTCGTACAACCCTCTGTACGGAACATGCCAACTCCGGAGCGGTACTAGTGGGAGCGACCCAACTGAGTAAAGTAAACTCATATCAGCGCCAAGCACCCACAGGTATACGATCGACACGACTGGGTCAACAAAGAATCACGTGCCCTCGGCACCTCAAAGGATAATAAACAAGTATGACCCAATCCACTGATCTCACAAAGAATCATGTGCCCTAGGCACCACAAAGGATAGTCAACAACATGTATGACCCAATCAATGCTCCAGTGCTCACAATCAATCTCAACTCTACCACAAAGAGGAGGTACAACAACATAGCACGAGCCATAACATGATCTCCTACACTAGTATGTACAACAACTGGTATAAGAAATATCAACAGAATAGGTGTAGGTCAAATCATGCATCAAGGATACAAGGAAATCATGCATGCTCATATATATCATAATCTCACCTAAGATCATACCATGCACATATATCAATCTCAACTAACATGGTCACTACTAACATAATCCAACACATCATGCTATCATAACCCAACATATCATGCTATCATAATCCAACATATCATGCTAACATAATCCAATCACAACATGCTAACATGAGAGTAAACACATAGGAGGAAGTCCACTGAATCTGGCAAACATCAACCCACCTCAAGAGCTAATCCAACCACGGTGAGGAAAAATATCCTCAGATCCAACCCTCCAAGATAATCAAGCTCCAGCAGCACTCCGATCTGAATATCACCAAAAGGCTGCTAACTCTGACAGAACAACAGCTCAGAACCAGATCAGAACTACAGAGTAGAGAAGAACAAGCTAGATCACAAACTAATGCCAACACATGGCCCTTACTCTAGCTTTCTCTCTCTAGAAATAGGATTCTCGAAATAGAAATGAGCTCAATACCACAGGGACTCACCTATTTATAGGCTCCCAAAAGTCCCACATTCGGGCGCCCGAATCCAACTTCCGGGCGTCCGGAAACCCTGCAAGCCAGGTGTCAGCTGGCGGCCAAGCGGTCGGTCGTCGGTCGGCAGGCGGTGGGGCGGCGTGTCTCCGGCGGTCGACACGTGTCCTGCGTCGCGACACGTGGCTCTCCACGTCATAAGCCAATCCGGATCCTCATCCGGGCGTCCGGTTTCCTGCATCCAGATCCGAACCTCATCAGCACTTCCGGATCATCCACAAAATCAATTGGATCCAGATCTTTCGGGCGTCCACTTCCTCACTTCCGGGCGCCCGAAACCCGCCAAATCCAGAAACCCCCAAAATCCACAAAAATCCGAGTACTACACTCTCATGCGTGTGTGTGTGTGTGTGTGTTCTGCTGAGGGAGAAAAGGGAGAGAGCGCCCTTTAAAAAAAAAAAACCCTCCAACACTATTGCAATTTCAGTTCAGAATCTGATACTTTTCGCCGGAGCCCTTCTGAATGTCCGTTTGCGCTCAAATTTGACAGTCATGCTTGGTTTAAGTTAATCAGAAGAACAGATCATCACTACTCAGTTTCGAACCATTTTTTAGTCACCGAAAGCTCTACCGACAAAAATCTCTAGCAGATTACTGTTATATTTTATTTTCACTTTTCGGGTGTCGGAATGACATGAAACTTTTAATCTAGTCTAAGAAAAATAATTCTGACATATCCTTAAATTTTCATAATTTTTTGACACTGTAAATTTTTTGCTAAAAAATCAGCCCCGTTTCTTACAGAAAACTCTAAATTTGCTGTTTTCATTCCAATCTCTGCACAATTCATTTTCGACTTGTATCTTACTTCTTTAAGTCCAATAAAAATAGTATCTCACACTATTTTTATTTTCACTTACTTTTATATTAAAAATCCGGTACACTACATTCCTCCCTCCTTAAAAGGAGTTTCGTCAGCGAAACTAAGATCACACCTCAAATCTATTTATCAAATAGATGAGGGTATCATTCCATCCTCGCGTCCTCCCAGTCCGGGCAGCTTCACTAAGCTTATCACATAGAGACACGCGAGTCCACGGCTCCTCTTCGCGAGCCCGGATGCAAACAGTGACTCTTCGCACGTCATATGCTCTCAAACGGCTTATCACGAACCTCAATCCACGTGAAAGGCCAAAAATGCCCTATTTCCAGGCATTCTTCACAGCTCGGGCCCGGATCCCATTGCTGGGTCCGGACTCTTGCTCTTTCCCAGCCTCGCATAGTAACCCGAAAGTCCGGATCCCACTCCTGGGTCCGGAACCCGAGACCAGTTCAGCTCCAGCACGGCTTCTCCAAAAATTCCAAATTTCGGTTTGTGGGTCTTTAACTCGCACCCACACATTCCGAAATTCTCGGAACTCAATTCTACACTAGCCATTATCGGCTTTGTCACGCCCCGGGCTAGTTTAAATGCGGAAAACGGGTCAATTTTTTTTTTTTTTGAAAGTCTAGCCCGCGCAGTGAACAGACCCGCCACAAATACAGGCACCTCTGTCTACACGGACAGAGTCTCCCCTGTATTTGCACGGCGTACCAACAACATACAACAGGATCACAATCACATTTACATTCACGATAATCCATACAATACAACATAGAGTACATTTGCATTCAGCTATCCCTACATGCTTCTAAGCACTCCTTAAGCGAAGGATGATGCAATGCACAGTACAACAAGCATCCTATTAAAAGTGCTTCCCACTCGAAAGCTTTATTTTCAAACTCTAATAAGCATTAGAAGAACACAAGAAAAACCTTTGAAAACTGTTCCCACACGGAACTTCATTTTGAAAATCAGCTACCACGAAGGGTAGACACCCACACGATAAAACACAAGTCAAATGCTGATAATAGAAGCTGAAACCCAATCTCATGCATATAATAAGTCATCATCTCATACAAGTTATAAGCATTCAATATTGATCATCCAACTGAACCATTTATATATCTATCTGACTACTAATGCAGATAAGGAAAACATAACCAGGGTGATGACCGCTAATGCAGTCTAGCTAGATCGTCCTCGCATCGAACCACGAACTGGCTCCTCGCCCGATCCACCTGAAAAACAGGGAGTGAGAAACCACAACGAGGTTTCTCAGTGGGTACAACCGAGCCACAGGGGCATGTCGTAATCACTGAGAAACAAAGGAGATATGATAACAATATAATCAGAGATCTACAGTAGCTGTGTCAGTATGAACAGAATAAATAATCAAAACGCTACTGTACAGGAAAAACTAAGCTGCATATGCATCAATGGAATGAAAACTCAAAATACCCAATCTGGTGCTTGCCATATTGGTCCGCAGACCTCATGCGTGCTTGTCACTTTGCTTGCACCCGATCTCACTCATGCGCCCGCAGGTCGACTCATCCGGATAGTACACCCTTGATCGGTGGCCAAACCGATCTGGTGTCATGAATACACGCTGTGCAGTGACCGATCATGCGATATGCTCAATAAAAAGCCGGCAAGAAGCCGATATCTGGCCGAAGCCACAGGCGAAAGGAACGCCGCATCCTGATCAACAGATCAAATCCAAGTCGGCAAGAAACCGATACCTGGCCGAAGCCACAGGCGAAAGGAACGCCGCATCCTGATCCACAGATCAAATCCAAACCGGCAAGAGGCCGGTACCTGGCCGAAGCCACAACAGATCGAAACACACGACAAGAGAGTCGATGTGTTGCCCGGACAAGAAGTCCACAAATCATCAATGCACAATCCTGCTCTACATGTCCATGACCGCAAATATACTATGCAAGTAAGGTAAGTATGAACGAATGCTGTAAAGAAGGAATCGACATGTGGAGCTATATCAAAGAAGGGACAGGGAATAGCAATACCGACTACTCCGTAGGCTCACCCACCTGTCGTACTCGCGTCGGGAACCTGGACGCGACGCAGATCAACCGGACCTACGATAGGTCCACGAGTCAGAAACATGTCCCAAAGGACTCTACATATGCATCTCACATAAATCCCAAAACCCGAGACTCGGTTTCCCAAACCGATCTCCAAACAACACCGGAACTCACGAAATCGCACCGGGACGTCCTCGAGACACACGAATAGTCCCGCAATGTACCGACTCAATCCACGAGTCAACCGCTGCGCCAAAACACATCCGTTTGGGTGTCTTGGCAGCAAGTACAAGATCAAACATCAAAACAATTATCGTCGGACAATCGTTCCGATCCGGGTTCCCGTAAGTGTCGATTTCGACACCGGAACCCACTGCCGCTCACCGGGCATCTCCGAAATACACGAGACGGCCGAGACAACCAGCCAACAAGGCTCAGCGGCAGCTCACAAGTCACACACATTGCGTCGAACATTTCCGAGCCGAAAACCACGTTTCGCCGACGAATTTCGTCGGGAAACGCATAAGAAATAGATCTTCGATTTCCGCGAAAGACAACGGACCTTGGACAATCAGTCCAGAGGTCACCCAAATCTACAATTACTGTCCACAGGACCCACCCGATGCATAATTGCATAAAAGTCCTCATACTTCGATAAAATCACATTATTTTATGTGATTTATCGGACACTATGGGTCGTTACGACGAACTGAGGGTCTTCGGGGTCAGCCGAGACACGCACCGATAGGTCTCAACGTGCCGGAGGCCGTGCTCACAACTGGGAGCACATCCGGACACTGTGGAGCGCGCGGGTGCGACGCGAACTACAGCGAACTATGCGCACTGCACGATGATCGCGCTTATTCCGCAGATCTGGGAGGCGCTGACCACAATGGAGGTGAGCATCGCGTTCGGTACTGTCAGATGATCGCCGCGCTCACCTCCGGAGGCATCGGAACAGCCTCCGGGTCATCGAAACATTAATCCGAACCCGAAACAGTGTGCAGACAGCATTCAAAAAGGCTTACCGGGCAGGGGGAGCTAGGGCACGGCCGGCGGCGGCACGGCGGTGGGCGCGCCGGCGGGAGGCAGGTGCGGCCGGCCGGGGGAGGTCGCCGCACACAGTATCCGGCGGCGGGAGGCGCCGGAGGAGCAGGCGAGGATGCCCTAGCCCGGGAGCACCCAAAAAGTCGGGCTTTGTTCCCGGCAAGCGGCGGCTCCGGCGACGGTTTTGCCGGCAGCCGACGGGTGCGGGAGGTCCAGGGAGGCCGGGGCTCGGGTTGGCCGGCGGCAGAAGGCTGCGGTGGCGGCGCTGGAACAGATCGAGCCCGCTCGGTCTGGGCTCGGGTCACTCAGATCCAGCGGCCACGGCGATGGCCGGGGCTCCCAGGGACGGCGGCGGCGGGTCGCCAGAGGCCGGAGGAGGGCGGTCGGAATGGTCCCGGGCGGCGGCGGCGCGTGGGGAAAAGATCTACCCCCTCCTCGGCCAGAACTGCACCAGAGTTGGTGCAGTCTGCCAGCGGCGGCCGTGGCGGCGCGCGGGGACGGCGACGACCGGCCAGCGGCTCGTCGGAGGTCAGGGGATGCCGCAGGGAGGGAGCCCGAAGACGTGGTTTCCCTCGGGCTGGTCCCTGGCAGAGATGGACCGAGGTAGGGGAAAGGTGTGATGCCGGGGTTGCACCTTCTGCCGGCCGGAAAAAGGGTCGCCGGCGGCGGCAGTCGCGCGCAGAGGCAGGAGTAGGAGGTGGGGATGTCGGCTGGGTGGCTGTGGAGGGAGGAAGTGGCCTAGGGTTAGGGTTTGTGTAGAGGAAACCCTAAAACCACCTATATACAAGTTGCCAATTTGCAACTTAGCCCACCAACACAGACTATTATCCCCGGCAGCGCGTGTATTTTGCGCATAGGTACCTCCCGGTCCAATGTCGTGTAATTTGGTACATAAAATATCAGTAATTTCCTTAAAATACCAACAACGACTTTTTGACCCTTCCTCGGAAAACGTGCTACATCTTACGATCCGTCCGTCAGATTTCCGAACGGATTGCGCCAGCGCGATGAGCACTGCCGAGGCATCGAACTCATGATTTTGTTTCGTTCGATTTGATTTCCGATTCGCAGATCAATAGACCCCTTTACCGTTCACATTTTTAATTACAATTTGGTCCCTCAACCACCAAGTAGGCTTTTCTCGGAAACCGTGCGTCAGATCCAAATTTCGTCAGTGCTATCGAGTCCAGAATAATCGGACAGTCGGAAACGAGCTATTGGACCACTATGAACGGAGTCCGATACATTCCGAAAGCCATCTCTAATCATCGGCTTATCCGGAAAACCAGAGTTACTATTCACATAAGTGAATTTTCGAAATCGCGTAACTCTTTCATTTTAAATCATTTTCTCCCGAAACTTGACGAGTGATTATGTAATTAAATACACACATAAACATCGTCAATGAAGATTTAAATAGTATAATAAAATTCTCAGTCTTTACATCATTCCCCCCTTAAAAGAAGTTTCGTCCCCGAAACTTGACTACATTTACCCCTCAAATAAATGTGGATTACGTTCCCGCATTGTCGATTCAAGCTCCCATGTCGCTTCACGCTCCTCGTGATTAGCCCATTGAACTTTAACATACGGAATGCTCCGGTTCCGTAGTTGCTTCTCTTCACGTGCCAATATCCGCGTCGGAGCCTCATCATAAGTCAGATCCTCCCGCAGCTGGATAGTCGTCGGACTGATGACGTGGGATGGATCTGAAACATACTTTCGAAGCATGGACACGTGGAAGACATCGTGTACTTGGGCGAGACTCGGAGGTAGAGCCAATCTGTACGCGACCGGACCAACGCGCTCCCAGATCTCAAACGGTCCCACATATCTCGGGCTAAGCTTGCCTCTCAAACCGAACCGTTTGATCCCTCTGGACGGTGAAACCTTGAGCAGAACATGCTCGCCGACCTGAAACTCTAGGTCACGTTGCCGATGGTCCGCGTAGCTTTTCTGCCGACTCCGTGCAGTCAATAATCGCTCTCTAGCAATGTGAATCTTTGTCTCTGGATCCACCACCAAGTCCGGCCCGATCATCCGGCGTTCTCCGATGTCGTCCTAACTGATAGGGACCGACATCGACGCCCATATAAAGTCTCATACAGTGCCATCCCAATGCTCACCTGATGACAGTTGTTATAGGCGAACTCCACCAGTGACAGGTACTTGAACCACCCATCACCATAATCCAGAACGCATGCACATAGCATATCCTCGAGAGTCTGAATAACTCGCTCAGACTGTCCGTTGCTCTGGAGATGGAAAGCCGTATTGAAGTTCAGCTTCGTACCCAAAGCTTGCTGTACACTCTTCCAAAACTGGGACAATAATTCTTCACTCAGAAACTCAAGATCCACCCAAATCTGGTCCACGTAGTAGTAACTAACTCAACTACGTCAAAGGTTCATGCAGGAAAAATCTCGAGACAACACCATAAGTCTGGAGTATGTTTTCGGAGTCTGAAACGACGCACTCCAACTTACCAACAACGTCAACATGCTCACAACGAGTGAAGCCATATCGTTGTCCCAAAACCTGCGTTAATAACATCCGACTTGGAGACTACAGTCTCCCACCAGTTTGAGATACAAACGGATCAATTAGCTTCAAAAACCCACTAGCGGTATTATGACATTTCTTGGTTCAAGACCAAACCATGTGCCTAGACCAAAAGGTCTGAGGCCATCACAACTAGTTGAGCTCTACAAGTGAGCCAGCTACAGGTACATGCGGTTCGACATGAAGGTCCACGGGTGTTCGCAACGGGGTTGCGAATCGGTACTTATTATCAAAACCATCAGTGGTGCTCAACATCTGTCTCCACGAAACCCGGTCGCTGAAATCCACATGGGACCAGCGATGCAATGTTCCAGACCACATCCGATGTATGTCTCAACGAGACTCGGATGCATCAATCATCAAGTGACCAGAAGAGCAATCCACTTTCATCATTATCCGTGTTTAACCACGTCATGTACCTCGTATTCAAGCACCTGCATCAACTTCTGAGCCAAAGGCCAGGCTCAGTCCACGTGCCTAGCAAAGTTTGCACCTTCTAGGAATGCAATATAAATTGCGACTGAGGGCGCATTGTCCCTTTAACTACGCGAGACCTGGCTACTGGTTCGTATACAACCAGACCATCACCGAAGTACATACCATTGGTGAGGTAACTCATCACTTTACATAACTTTGCCTAGGGCTAACCCAGAATATACTGCGTGGTCGGAGGTGACCATGATTCTAACCTTTGCATGAGATCATCCATAAAGGTTATCTACACGGGAAACACAAATCCCAATCCAAATACTCCCAAAAGGGGTAGGGCATTTCGTCCTGACTTTTGACAATACGTTGTCTGCAGCCAACGCATTTATCAAAAGAAAAGCGAAATACCGTAGATCCATCTCCAACGCCACGCTGGAGAAGTGACACCAGCACGAAATCATCCAATCTCACAATGTTGCACCAGAGTGCACCACAACATTAATAAATATTGACTACGGAAGTCGATATTCGAGACTGGACCATCCATCGAGCCGACTCTCTAGGAGTACTATGGCTCCAATAATAAGAACAGGAACTATCCGCGACATAGAGTCGCCAACTCCACAAGCTAAGTGTGATCAACAACTCGACTTTCGAGCCTTACATAATTCGACAGCTTACTCTTAAGGTTTTCCAATTATCCTATAGAGCATCATTCTATATGCCAAAAGCATACATATACCATGTGCCATCCCATATCACACTGATTTAGGTATTGGGATTGCCGCACACAACGTGGACACCACAAAGACCTAACATTGAAGCTAAGTCATATCTAATCCTGACTTCGCCAATAGGCGCAAAGATTACCTGAAGATCAAAACGACTGTTCTGACAAATCCACTAACTTATTTCAACTATCCATACTTGGGTTCGCTCTTCTCTCGGTGACTCACGCCACCATTAGAAGCTAGAGAAATAGGGTAGGCACCACGGTCCTACTCGCCAAAGCTCCAAAGCTCAAGAAGCTCTACATATACCACAACCGCACGAGCGGTCGCCGAACAAACCTCGGGCCGCACATCAGCAGCCCACGCACTACTCGTGGTCAAAGCTGTACAATCATCATCTCCACCGAGATGCCTGCAATCGTACATGAGCTCTAAATAGGAAAGAATAGGCACTAAAGCCATACTCACAGAGCCCGAAGAAACGATATCCACACTGCAGTCGCCCAAGCGATTGCACTTTAAACCTCGAGCTGTACTCATACAGCTCCATCAACTATCGTGGCTGTAACCGCACACAGTATCGTCTCCATAGAGATACCCGCAGTGGACCTCGTGCTCTATATGGAAAGTGGGGCCAAGAAATCACGGCTCAGCCGTCAGCTAAGACCCAGCAGATGCCACTGCCTGGAACCTCAATGTCAACCTCTGTCTCGAGTGGTTTTACCAGGTGCACATCACCCTACCACTCGATATCTGTCTGCTAATCTGCCACCACTCCCAGTAGAGACACAAGTCTGCACCGCAACTGCAAAACAAACACGGGGTAACGAAACAACAATAAACCTCGAGTTAATAAAACTCGACCAACTTACCGGGACTCAATACCACAACCCCGTGCTCTCACGTGCTTATAAACCTTAGGTCTTCCTAGGGTCATCCTAACCAGTGGTTCAGTTAGATAGCTTGTGAATTTAATTGTGATTGTTCACGCTCTGATACCATCTTAATCTGTCACGCCCCGGGCTAGTTTAAATGCGGAAAACGGGTCAATTTTTTTTTTTTTTGAAAGTCTAGCCCGCGCAGTGAACAGACCCGCCACAAATACAGGCACCTCTGTCTACACGGACAGAGTCTCCCCTGTATTTGCACGGCATACCAACAACATACAACAGGATCACAATCACATTTACATTCACGATAATCCATACAATACAACATAGAGTACATTTGCATTCAGCTATCCCTACATGCTTCTAAGCACTCCTTAAGCGAAGGATGATGCAATGCACAGTACAACAAGCATCCTATTAAAAGTGCTTCCCACTCGAAAGCTTTATTTTCAAACTCTAATAAGCATTAGAAGAACACAAGAAAAACCTTTGAAAACTGTTCCCACACGGAACTTCATTTTGAAAATCAGCTACCACGAAGGGTAGACACCCACACGATAAAACACAAGTCAAATGCTGATAATAGAAGCTGAAACCCAATCTCATGCATAATAAGTCATCATCTCATACAAGTTATAAGCATTCAATATTGATCATCCAACTGAACCATTTATATATCTATCTGACTACTAATGCAGATAAGGAAAACATAACCAGGGTGATGACCGCTAATGCAGTCTAGCTAGATCGTCCTCGCATCGAACCACGAACTGGCTCCTCGCCCGATCCACCTGAAAAACAGGGAGTGAGAAACCACAACGAGGTTTCTCAGTGGGTACAACCGAGCCACAGGGGCATGTCGTAATCACTGAGAAACAAAGGAGATATGATAACAATATAATCAGAGATCTACAGTAGCTGTGTCAGTATGAACAGAATAAATAATCAAAACGCTACTGTACAGGAAAAACTAAGCTGCATATGCATCAATGGAATGAAAACTCAAAATACCCAATCTGGTGCTTGCCATATTGGTCCGCAGACCTCATGCGTGCTTGTCACTTTGCTTGCACCCGATCTCACTCATGCGCCCGCAGGTCGACTCATCCGGATAGTACACCCTTGATCGGTGGCCAAACCGATCTGGTGTCATGAATACACGCTGTGCAGTGACCGATCATGCGATATGCTCAATAAAAAGCCGGCAAGAAGCCGATATCTGGCCGAAGCCACAGGCGAAAGGAACGCCGCATCCTGATCAACAGATCAAATCCAAGTCGGCAAGAAACCGATACCTGGCCGAAGCCACAGGCGAAAGGAACGCCGCATCCTGATCCACAGATCAAATCCAAACCGGCAAGAGGCCGGTACCTGGCCGAAGCCACAACAGATCGAAACACACGACAAGAGAGTCGATGTGTTGCCCGGACAAGAAGTCCATAAATCATCAATGCACAATCCTGCTCTACATGTCCATGACCGCAAATATACTATGCAAGTAAGGTAAGTATGAACGAATGCTGTAAAGAAGGAATCGACATGTGGAGCTATATCAAAGAAGGGACAGGGAATAGCGATACCGACTACTCCGTAGGCTCACCCACCTGTCGTACTCGCGTCGGGAACCTGGACGCGACGCAGATCAACCGGACCTACGATAGGTCCACGAGTCAGAAACATGTCCCAAAGGACTCTACATATGCATCTCACATAAATCCCAAAACCCGAGACTCGGTTTCCCAAACCGATCTCCAAACAACACCGGAACTCACGAAATCGCACCGGGACGTCCTCGAGACACACGAATAGTCCCGCAATGTACCGACTCAATCCACGAGTCAACCGCTGCTCCAAAACACATCCGTTTGGGTATCTTGGCAGCAAGTACAAGATCAAACATCAAAACAATTATCGTCGGACAATCGTTCCGATCCGGGTTCCCGTAAGTGTCGATTTCGACACCGGAACCCACTGCCGCTCACCGGGCATCTCCGAAATACACGAGACGGCCGAGACAACCAGCCAACAAGGCTCAGCGGCAGCTCACAAGTCACACACATTGCGTCGAACATTTCCGAGCCGAAAACCACGTTTCGCCGACGAATTTCGTCGGGAAACGCATAAGAAATAGATCTTCGATTTCTGCGAAAGACAACGGACCTTGGACAATCAGTCCAGAGGTCACCCAAATCTACAATTACTGTCCACAGGACCCACCCGATGCATAATTGCATAAAAGTCCTCATACTTCGATAAAATCACATTATTTTATGTGATTTATCGGACACTATGGGTCGTTACGACGAACTGAGGGTCTTCGGGGTCAGCCGAGACACGCACCGATAGGTCTCGACGTGCCGGAGGCCGTGCTCACAACTGGGAGCACATCCGGACACTGTGGAGCGCGCGGGTGCGACGCGAACTACAGCGAACTATGCGCACTGCACGATGATCGCGCTTATTCCGCAGATCCGGGAGGCGCTGACCACAATGGAGGTGAGCATCGCGTTCGGTACTGTCAGATGATCGCCGCGCTCACCTCCGGAGGCATCGGAACAGCCTCCGGGTCATCGGAACATTAATCCGAACCCGAAACAGTGTGCAGACAGCATTCAAAAAGGCTTACCGGGCAGGGGGAGCTAGGGCACGGCCGGCGGCGGCACGGCGGTGGGCGCGCCGGCGGGAGGCAGGTGCGGCCGGCCGGGGGAGGTCGCCGCACACAGTATCCGGCGGCGGGAGGCGGCCGGAGGAGCAGGCGAGGATGCCCTAGCCCGGGAGCACCCAAAAAGTCGGGCTTTGTTCCCGGCAAGCGGCGGCTCCGGCGACGGTTTTGCCGGCAGCCGACGGGTGCGGGAGGTCCAGGGAGGCCGGGGCTCGGGTTGGCCGGCGGCAGAAGGCTGCGGTGGCGGCGCTGGAACAGATCGAGCCCGCTCGGTCTGGGCTCGGGTCACTCAGATCCAGCGGCCACGGCGATGGCCGGGGCTCCCAGGGACGGCGGCGGCGGGTCGCCAGAGGCCGGAGGAGGGCGGTCGGAATGGTCCCGGGCGGCGGCGGCGCGTGGGGAAAAGATCTACCCCTCCTCGGCCAGAACTGCACCAGAGTTGGTGCAGTCTGCCAGCGGCGGCCGTGGCGGCGCGCGGGGGGGACGGCGACGACCGGCCAGCGGCTCGTCGGAGGTCAGGGGATGCCGCAGGGAGGGAGCCCGAAGACGTGGTTTCCCTCGGGCTGGTCCCTGGCAGAGATGGACCGAGGTAGGGGAAAGGTGTGATGCCGGGGTTGCACCTTCTGCCGGCCGGAAAAAGGGTCGCCGGCGGCGGCAGTCGCGCGCAGAGGCAGGAGTAGGAGGTGGGGATGTCGGCTGGGTGGCTGTGGAGGGAGGAAGTGGCCTAGGGTTAGGGTTTGTGTAGAGGAAACCCTAAAACCACCTATATACAAGTTGCCAATTTGCAACTTAGCCCACCAACACAGACTATTATCCCCGGCAGCGCGTGTATTTTGCGCATAGGTACCTCCCGGTCCAATGTCGTGTAATTTGGTACATAAAATATCAGTAATTTCCTTAAAATACCAACAACGACTTTTTGACCCTTCCTCGGAAAACGTGCTACATCTTACGATCCGTCCGTCAGATTTCCGAACGGATTGCGCCAGCGCGATGAGCACTGCCGAGGCATCGAACTCACGATTTTGTTTCGTTCGATTTGATTGCCGATTCGCAGATCAATAGACCCCTTTAGCGTTCACATTTTTAATTACAATTTGGTCCCTCAACCACCAAGTAGGCTTTTCTCGGAAATCGTGCGTCAGATCCAAATTTCGTCAGTGCTATCGAGTCCAGAATAATCGGACAGTCGGAAACGAGCTATTGGACCACTATGAACGGAGTCCGATACATTCCGAAAGCCATCTCTAATCATCGGCTTATCCGGAAAACCAGAGTTACTATTCACATAAGTGAATTTTCGAAATCGCGTAACTCTTTCATTTTAAATCATTTTCTCCCGAAACTTGACGAGTGATTATGTAATTAAATACACACATAAACATCGTCAATGAAGATTTAAATAGTATAATAAAATTCTCAGTCTTTACAGGCTTCCTCCGAACTTCATCCAATTTGGTAAAGTTCGGAATAGCGCACCGAAGTTCAGCGTACTACATTTCTGTAGTCTGTACCCACACTCTTATACCTAGCAGGCTAGGTATCTTGGCCACTCGAGAGTCTATGCCATTACGAGCGACTCTCCTCTAAGTTCATAGTTCCATTGTGGAACTCATATTGGTCCGATCACCGGCATTGCTTAAGAGTAATATCACTGATGCCTTGACCTATCACCAGTGGGCTTTATCACTTGTGAATTCCCAGCCACAAATCAAGATGGCACACTTGGCACATCCCAACTCCAGCTCACTTAGGAGCATAATCCTCAAATCCACGCGGGGCTTCTACTTTTCCAGTGCCTCATAAGAAGCATGTCGTCTCGCTTTCATATGCCACGAGTTCACATCACACCGTTCTTACGACGAACTCACACGAACACTTCGTTCGTGAACTAGATTCCATCTCACCATACTGCTAGACTCGATAGTTGGTGACTTAGCATCAAGACGAATGGTATGACCGAGCCTTCGCTCCTTAAGTCACTACCCTCGATGCTCTATACACAAGTGATGCTCTCACCACAAGAGCTTCCAACTAAACCGCTTATTCCTGTCTATCACGGATGGTCCATAGACCAAAATTCCTCTGTAGGTCCACCGCCTAGCTCGCGTCTTAATATCGCATAAAGTCTCTCGCTCGCAAGCGCAGACCTAATCATCACTCGGCGGAGTCCTCACTCAAGAACTCGCACACATACTCCAACCAGGAGTAACCAAGACCCCAAACCTCTACAAATCCTAGAGTTGGGTCATAATCACACTCGGTGTTCTATCAATTACACAGTCATGTGGTATTCCACATCCTCGGTTCATAGCTCGGACTACCGTCTCGACCACAAATCTCTGCCCCACCCTCAGGTCTCGGGCCGCTGTCTCACACAGCTGACTGCACCTATCCATATGGCCCCAGGCTCCACAGTCCACACATGGTCCGGGCACAGGTCGTCCCCAAGCAATACCCAACACCGTCGCTACACACGACTAAAATGCTCTATCGAGCAACAACAATCCTCTATCGGCTCCTAGGCACCTAGTGCGAGCCACCAGCCCTACGAGCGGTCCATGGTCTGCTTCACACTTAGCAATGCTCAAGTGCTACTGCCAACAAACCCTCTTGGCTGAACGAAACCTGTACTCTACTAATATGATAACCAAAGCGTTCTACGCTTCTATGCTTTTCCGTGCTAACACAAGCACTAAGCAACCCAGCTTAAACTCGCTCACTACGCGAGTACCACAACCCACCTCAATTTGAGGTACTACAAGGCCTACTCGCCTAATCTTGGTGATTACCTTATCAATTTCACAACCGTGGTTCCACTACCGTCATCGATCCATCGGAATAATGTCCAAAGTTTGCGAACTACTCGCATATCCTCAAGCATCGTAACTCGACTCTCGCAATCGGCTACTCACATTGCCTCAATTTCGAGAGTCAGTCCACCATTTCCATCCCTACCTGCTCCAGCAGGCGGACACACGCTTCCATGACATTCGCATGCCCGTATAGCGGCAATTGACCACATGATAATGCATGCAATGCTTTAGCGTCAAATATGCCTCGCGCACGATTTTCACAATTAAATCATACATGCTGCGATGCCGTCGGCAGCAGTAGGCTCCTCAGCCTAGATCGCCTATCCATGGCCTCTCGGCGTCCGCCGCGAACCCTCAGGTTGTCCCGACACCGGCACGTGCTCTCTAGACCTTGCCGCAGGTGGCATGCCCGTGGGCTGTCTCGGAGCGGAGAATGCTGTCATAGCCGGTAGGGCTCGACTATCTCCCGATTGTCCACGTCCACTAGGCGCCGGCCGCTGTCCCTCAACTGGTTTCGGTGGCGGAATACGGCCTGCCGACATCGCCGCGGGTGGGATGCCCGCAAGCTGCCTCGGTGATGCGAACGCCGATGCTGACGACGGAGCCCGGTCATCACCCATCGGGCAATCAAACTTCATATGTCCCGGCTGTCCGCACTTGTAGCACCAGCCCTCACGGTAATCACACTGATGAGGGTTGTGGGGGCCGTTACAAATCGGGCACCGGCCCAAGGGTCGATTCCGCTGAGACCCTCGAGATCGATTCTGCGACTGCGAGTGCTTCGGGGGTCGTTTGGAGCTAGACTGACCACCCGGGCCACCCGCGGACGCTTCTTTCCTTTCTCCTTCTCCTTTTCTTTCTCCTTTTCCCAAGATTCGCGCTTCTCGCGCGCACATGCATTTTCGTGCTCCACCCAAAGAGCACGATCCAAGACCTCCGCAAAGGTCTGCAGCTTGAAGGCGTGAACCGCCCGAAAGATCTCCGGTCGAAGCCCGCGCACGAAGCAATCGACTTTGTCCAATTCTCCGCGGACCACGTGCGAAACACAATTAATGATATACGAGAACTCCCTCTCGTACTCCCGCACGGTTCGATTTCCTTGCTTCAATTTTCGAAACTTCTCCTGAAGCTTCCTTTTCTCACTATCGGGGAAGTAGGCGGCGAACACCAAACCCCGAAACTCCTCCCAAGTAGGTGGCGGAAGGCTAGAGAGTCGATCACGCTTGACTCCCTTCCACCACACCTTCGCCGATCGCTCCAAACAATGAGCGGCGAGTTGTACCTTGTCCATCTCCAAGGTATACAGATCCTCGAAAAGCGTCTCCAACGCATCGATCCACGTCTCCACGACCCATGGATCCGCGTTCTTCCCGTCAAATGTCGGAGGGTTGAACCGCTTGAACGTCATGAGAGCCGCAAGTGCGCGCTCCCGCTCCGCATCCCCTGCCGCGAGATCGGGCATAGGAGCACCCGACCCATCAGCCGCAATCGGTGGTGCGGGTGGCGCCACAGCCACACCCACTGCCGGACCTGAAGTAGAGACCGGAGGTACACTCGGTCTCTCCTCCCCAGTCGCAGCCGTTCGCTGCGCCATCTCTTCCTGGAGCTTTTTAATCTGCTCCTCTTGTCGCTGCATGGACTCGGCCTGTCGCCGAACCACGCCCAACATCTCGGTCAACTGCTCGTGAAGACCTGAGTTCTTGCCCTTCCCGAGTTGCCTTGTGGCCGCGCTCGGCTCCCCGGGCCTAGCCCTCGTAGGAGGCCTTCCACGTACCATTGTCTCCTGAAAACACAACGACCTTGGTCAATTCATGACAATCAAGGTCCTCTACAACATAATATTACACGAAAATAAACGTGAACCCAATCTAGGCGAAAGTCACACAAGGGCTCTTATCCCCCCACCCCCCACTTGGTTTTATGTTGTCGCCTGCCAACATGAACTCTCTTGGTGAAGAATAAGACACACCTCGAATCTACCTCTATTTCCAATTAGAGGTGTAAAGACATAACCCAATTACTTATCTTTCGCCACCATCAAAGATCTCGTCACTCACGAGTCTACACTCCTAGAGTCTTTTCCATCCTAGGGTTTTTTAGGTCCATCTAGACCGTTTCTACGCTCTGATACCACCTTAGTCTGTCACGCCCCGCCGGGCCTTTAACACCAACTTGGTGGAAAGGATAAACCGCACGGGCGCATGCCGCAGACCCGCCGAACGGACAGAGTCTCCCCTATCCGCCCAAGGCGTCACAACACAAGCATTTCCACGATGTTCCAATTAAGAACGGAGTACAAGAGTTGCACAAAGAAATCATCAACATAAAGAAGTTCTACTTCTATTACATCACATTTGCACATTTATGCATGCCCAAATTTTTTTTTTTTTCCTTCATTCCTATTCCATACATCAAGTTCCAAAACTATGGAATTACAAGTTGTATAAATTTAATAAAAACTCCTATGCTACCATTGTCCAAAACTCGGGGTACAACTACACATAACACCAAAATGGAAGGGCCGCTATCTACAGAGCCAAACCCTTGCCTCGCTCCGCCGCCTCACTCGCGGAAGGACCTGCAAAACGTGGGGTGAGAACTATAAACATAGTTCCTAGTGCGTAAGGCTACCCAAGAGAGAAGCTCGACCCACAAGGTCCAAAGAAACACCATAAGCATAAGTTACATTTTAATTAACTATGCATACAAATATTTACATACTTGTAAATAAACATAAAGGATGCAACCAAATAAAATAATAACTTTTATTTTCTCCTAGGTTCATCCTATATCTCACATTGTCCAAGTTCAACTACTTTTCATTTATTTATGGTGTCGGAATCGCCGCATCACCAATTTGGTTCTCAACCAAAGCGGAATCGCCGCAAGTGTTGGGCACCGGGCAATGGAATCGCCATCCCCATCATGGTCCCAATCTCCAAGGAGTGCAATCGTCATCTCCTTATTCGGGTAGCGAAATCGCTGCATACCCGGGATAGCGAAATCGCCGCGTACCCCAATGTTTTCACTTTACACAATATAGTGTTGGGCACCGGGCAATGGAGTCGACATGCCCATCATGGTCCCAACCTCCAAGGAGTGAAACCATCATCTCCTTATTCGGGTAGCGGAATCGCCGCATACCCGGGATAGCGAAATCGTCGCATACCCCAATTCGTCTCCGCCATCACGTGGCTCGGGTAGCGAAATCGTCGCGTACCCGGGATAGCGAAATCGCCGCATATCCCAATGTTCACATTTCACACTTGCCAACCTAAGTTCAATGGCCCTAGGTTCAAGTCACCAAGTCTCACCTATGTTTAATGACACTAAGTTTACTTTACATTCTCAACCTAGGTTCCACGACACTAGGTTCCAATCTCATGTTCCAACCTATGTTCCATGACACTAGGTTCCAATCTCATGTTCCAACCTATGTTCAATGACACTAGATTCTATTTGCACTTTTCAACCTATGTTCCATAACACTAGGTTCCAATCTCATGTTCCAACCTATGTTCAATGATACTAGGTTCCATTTGCACTTTTCAACCTATGTTCCATGACACTAGGTTCCAATCTCATATATACAATCACCCAACAAGTATAACTAATAATGAAATACTTGAATTCATTAACATGCAAGATGAGCCCATGGCTAAATTCATCATAATTCTCATTTTGCCAACATGCAAATTCTAGGGTTACATACTTTCACACCATTTTAATTTCAAATGGTTATTTACCCTAGACATAGAAGTGACCTAATCACTTTGGTAAACACAAACCCACCTCAAGAGCTCCCAAGTCTTGAATTCCTTGAGCTCCTAGGTCACTAAGCTTTGAGTTCTTGCTTCAACCCAAGCTTCTACAAGAAAATGGTTCGTTACTGATTACGAACCCATAAATCAACTCGATACTTGAAATCAATTGTTCTAACATGATTTCCTATGCCTCAATTGTAATTCTCGAAGGTCTAAATATTTTTAGAACCTCCCATGGCAAAACCTCTCATTTCACCTAGGTTTCACATGCATGCATATAGAACTCCGAAATTTCTTGACCAATCTCCACGTTTTGTGGATTAGATTGCCTAGGGTCTCCAAAAACCTCAAAATACTAGATAAATTTTAAGGTTTGAACCCAATTCATGAGGAACTCACCTTAGCCACGAGTTCCCCAAGCTTCTTCTTGCACCAAGAAACTTCTTCTCCACTTTGAAAACCTTTTCCAAGCTCAATCCACCCTTTTCTCCAAGCTTTGGAGAGATCTCTAAAGAGAGAAAGTGAGGGAGAAGGAGAGGAGAAGTAGAGGAGGAAGAAAATGAGAAGGGGAAGGTGTCTCAGCCTTTCATACAACCCCACTCATGTGAAAAGACCAAAATACCCCCCTCACATATCACTACACACAGCCAGCCAAAGCTGGCATCTCGCAGCTCTGTGTTTCGGTATGCGCACTGGTATACCGGAATACGGGCGTTTATTCTGGTATCAACAGGCAATTCCGCAAAGCCCGAGAGCTGGATTTCCAGATTTCCCACTGCATTCCGATATCGCACAATCCATACCAGAACTAATTACATCCATTCCGGAATCAACACATCCATACCGGAATCAAATGAGTTTATTCCGGTTTAAACCCTTGATTCTACAGAACCCGAGAGCTGGATTTTCAGCTCAACCACGCCATTCCGGTATCAACACATACATTCCGGAATGCGCCGCAGAATTCTGCAGTTTGGCATACTTGACTTTTCGAAGTCCGTTTTCGCGCCTCACTTGCGCCGAAAACACTTATATAAGTCTCAAACTTGGCCGAAGCCACTCACATAACCTCTCATGCCACTTTCCACCAGAACTTCACAATTTGTAGAAGTTCGGTACAACACACTGAAATTCAGTGTTCTACATGAATAGTTTCCCAAATTGATTATACCATATTCCATCAATTAATGATAACTAGTATATGGCCCGCACTGCACTGCGGGTAGGTAATATTTCAGATAAATAGGATATCATAGTTATTAAAATTTTAAGATTGAAAAAATTATAACTAAAGAGATACAAAAAGAAAAAAAAAATCTATAAAGTATTCTTTTGTACATTATAAAAAAAAAAACCTTTTTTATTTTTACTTTCTTAACTTTCAGCATTTGTTAAGTTAAATTATACTAATTACTTTATTTAAAAGTTCAATCAAACTAAAAAGTTAAAGTTGGAAAACTTATTTCAAATTGAAGAATAGGTGAGGGTGTCTTTATGGATGTTTGACCTACCTTTTGAAAAGTGATTTTAGATCCAAAGGTAAATTTTTGGCTTAATAGAGCATTTGGCAATCTCATTTTCAAAATCTGATTCTAATTTTTAGAATCAGTTTTTTAATTTTTGAAGCCCAAAATCGGAAGCAGCTAAAACTTGCTTCTTGAAATCTGATTCTGATTTTGGACTCAAATTTTAATTTTCCAGTTTGATTTTAGATTTAAATTTTAAAGTTTAATTCAATTGTAAATTTTAAATTTTATATTTGAATTTTCAAATTACAAATTTTCACTTTAAAATTTCAAATTTCAAAGTTTTAAATTTTAACTCTTAAATATCAAATTTTAAATTTCAAAATTTATAATTTTAAATTTCAAATTTAACTTTAAGATAAAATATATATTATCAAATTTTTACTTTTAAATTTTAACCTATCTCATGAAGCTCCATAGGCACATACTCTAGAACGTGCGCCGGATCATACACATACTTGCGGAGCGTCGATACATGAAACACATTGTGTATCCCCGCAAGTTTTGGCGGTAGGGCAAGCCGATACGCCAAAGATCCCACGCGCTCTAAAACCTAATAGGGCCTAATGTAGCGGGGACTCAACTTACCCCGTACACCAAATCGCTTTACCCCTCTCATGGGCGACACTTTCAAGAATACGCGGTCTCCTACCGCAAATTCTAAATCTCGTTGACGCCTATCCGCATAGCTCTTTTGCCTTGATTGCGCTGTAGATAAGCGTTCACGTGCCAAGCGGACCTTTTCTTCCGCTTCACGCAAAACATCCGATCCTAAGACCCTTCTCTCGCCGACCTCACTCCAATGAATAGGAGAACGACATTTCCTTCCGTACAAGGCTTCAAATGGTGCCATACCGATGCTAGATTGATAGCTATTATTATAAGCGAATTCAGCCATCGGTAAATAAGTAGACCATGCACCCTTGAAGTCCAACACACACGCTCGCAGCATATCCTCCAAAATCTGAATTGTCCTCTCCGATTGACCGTCAGTTTGAGGATGAAATGCCGAACTGAAATCGAGCCGTGTACCCAAAGCTTCTTGCAAGCTTTTCCAAAAATGCGATGTGAAACGGGGATCTCGATCTGAAACTATCGAGGTCGGGACCCCGTGCAACCGCATAATCTCGTCCAGGTAGACTTGTGCTAGTTTGTCTCCCGACCAAGTGGTGTGGATTGGCAAAAAGTGTGCCGACTTTGTCAAACGATCCACCACCACCCAAATCGCATCGTGGCCACCTTGCGATTGAGGTAGACCCACCACGAAGTCCATTGCTATATTCTCCCACTTCCAAACTGGAATGGGCAACCCTTGTAATTTTTCTACTGGAAATCGACGCTCGGCCTTCACCTGTTGGCATACCAAACATTGTGCCACGAAGCGCCCAACATCAAGCTTCATCCCCGGCCACCAATAATGCATTTAAGATCTTTGTACATTTTGGTGCCGCCCAGATGAATCGCATAGGGAGAAGTGTGAGCTTCTTTCAAGATCTCCCCACGAATGTCCTCGACTTTAGGCACGCACAATCGATTTCGAAATCGAAAGGCGCCATTCGAATCCATATGAAAATCAACGTCGCGTCCACCCTCGATAGCACTCCGCACCTTTTAGAGTTCCAGATCTCCGGATTGCTTTTCTTTTATTTGCTCTAACAAGATCGGCCAAACCTCGAGATTAATGATTGTAGCGGGGACGCCCGGGGCCACGACTTCCAAGTCAAACCGGCCCATTTCCTTGATCAACGGTATTTGTCCCGTCATCTCAATTGCGAAGTTCTCCACGGATTTTCGACTGAGTGCATCGGCCACCACATTGGCTCTACCGGGGTGGTATAAGATGGTTAAGTCATAATCCTTTATCAACTCCAACCATCTCCGTTGCCTCAAGTTCAACTCCTTTTGAGTGAATAAGTATTTTAAGCTTTTATGATCCGTGTACACCTCACATGTTCCCCGTACAAGTAGTGTCTCCACAACTTAGCGCGAAGACCATCGCTGCAAGTTCCAGGTCGTGGGTGGGGTAATTCTGCTCATAGCTCTTCAGCTGACGAGAGACATATGCTATCACTTACCCTCTTTGCATAAGCACACACCCAAGACTGCGCCGTGATGCATCACTATACACCACAAAGCTCTCCCCCACAACCGGCAAGGCGAGAATCGGAGCCGAAGTCAACCTTTTCTTTAGCTCCTCAAAGCTTTGGTCGCATTCCTCACTCCAAATATATTTGGTGCCCTTAAGGGTAAGACGCGTTAGTGGACTAGAGATTTTTGAAAATCCCTCCACGAACTGTCAATAGTACCCCGCAAGACCCAAAAAGCTTCGCACCTCCGTGACATTGGTCGGGCGAGGCCAATCCTTGATTGCCTCAACTTTCTTAGGGTCCACCGATACTCCGCCCTCGGAAATCACATGACCCAAGAAAGCGACCTCACGAATCTAAAATTCGCACTTCTTTAACTTGGCGAACAACTTGTTCTCTCAAAGAACTTGAAGCACAATCCTTAGATGCTCTTTATGTTCCTCATCACTCCGAGAGTACACAAGAATGTCATCTATGAACACTACCACAAATCGATCCAGTAGTGGTTTAAATACACAGTTCATTAAGTCCATGAACGCCGCCTGGGCATTCGTAAGCCCGAAAGGCATAACTGTGAACTCATAGTGTCCATACCGCGTCCTAAACGCGGTCTTATGCACATCCTCCGGTTTGATCTTCAATTGGTGATAACCGGATTGCAAATCTATCTTCGAATACACCCGAGACCCTTGCAACTGATAAACAAGTCATCGATACGGGGTAACGGGTACTTATTCTTGACGGTCACCTTGTTCAACTGACGGTAGTGCACACACAACCGCAGTGAACCGTCCTTCTTACGCACAAATAAGACAGGGGCTCCCCAAGGTGACACACTTGGCTTTACGAAACCCTTGTCCAACAAATCTTGTAGTTGTGCTTTCAATTCCTTTAGCTCCGCCGGTGCCATTCTATACAGAGCTTTAAAAACCGGTGTTGTCCCCAGGAGTAGGTCTATCACAAACTCAACCTCCTGATTAGGTGGCATTCTGGGTAACTCCCCCGGAAATACATCCGGGAACTCTTGGACCACAGGGATGTCCTCGAGCCCCAATACCTCCTTTCGGTCATCCACAATCGTCGCAAAATAAGCAATGCACCCACTAGCAATGAGCTTTCTTGCTTGCGACGTGGACACCAACGATGCAAAGAGCGAACTCTTGCACCCACAGTACACAAACTCCTCGTGCCTGGGTTCTTGGAATTTTACTATCCGACTCTCACAATCGATAGTAGCGTGATATTTAGAGAGCCAATCCATTCCCAGGATTAAGTCATACTCACTCATTCGATTCAGCATCAGCAAATCAGCTGGCATAATCCAGTTTCCAACCCTCACTGGACAGTTAACACACGCTTGATGTACAAAAAAGGTGTGTTCTGGTACTTGCACAGTTCTTGCATGCGTGGCTTCTATAATTTTTATTTCATGTGTAGTAGCAAATGATCGAGCAATGAATGAATGCGATGCTCCGGTATCAAACAAAGCTCTACATCGAATGCCATTAACCAACACAATACCTGCCACGACGTCATCCGGGGCAGAAGGCTCCTCCATCTGTGAGGCGAACACACGTCCACTAGGCGCCGGCCGCTGTCCCTCAATTAGTTTCGGTGGTGGAATACGGCCTGTCGACATCGCCGCGGGTGGGATGCCCGCAAGCTGCCTCGGTGATGCAAACGCTGATGCCGACGACGGTGCCCGATCATCACCCATCGGGCAATCAAACTGCATATGTCCTGGCTGTGCGCACTTGGAGTACCGGCCCTCACGGTAATCACACTGATGAGGGTTGTGGGGGCCATTACAAATCGGGCACCGGCCCAAGGGTCGATTCCGCTGAGACCCTCGAGATCGATTCTGCGACTGCGAGTGCTTCGGGGGTTGTTTGGAGCTAGACTGACCACCCGGGCCACCCGCCGGACGCTTCTTTCCTTTCTCCTTCTCCTTTTCTTTCTCCTTTTCCTAAGATTCGCGCTCCTCGCACGCACATACATTTTCGTGCTCCACCCAAAGAGCACGATCCAAGACCTCCGCAAAGGTCTGCAGCTTGAAGGCGTGAACCGCCCGAAAGATCTCCGGTCGAAGCCCGCGCACGAAGCAATCGACTTTGTCCAATTCTCCGCGGACCACGTGCGAAACATAATTAATGGTATACGAGAACTCCCTCTCGTACACCCGCACGGTTCGATTTCCTTGCTTCAATTTTCGAAACTTCTCCTGAAGCTTCCTTTTCTCACTATCGGGGAAGTAGGCGGCGAACACCAAACCCCGAAACTCCTCCCAAGTAGGTGGCGGAAGGCTAGAACGTCGATCACGCTTGACTCCCTTCCACTATACCTTCGCCGATCGCTCCAAACAATGAGCGCCGATCCCTCTCCAAGGTATACAGATTCTCGAAGAGCGTTTCCAACGCATCGATCCACGTCTCCACGACCCATGGATCCGCGTTCTCCCCGTCGAATGTCGGAGGGTTGAACCGCTTGAACGTCATGAGAGCCGCAAGTGCGCGCTCCCGCTCCGCATCCCCTGCCGCGGGATCGGGCATAGGAGCACCCGATCCATCAGCCGCAATCGGTGGTGCGGGTGGCGCCACAGCCACACCCACTGCCGGACCTGAAGTAGAGACCGGAGGTACACTCGATCTCTCCTCCCCAGTCGCAGCCGTTCGCTGCGCCATCAATTCCTGGAGCTTTTTAATCTGCTCTTCCTGTCGCTGCATGGACTCGGCCTGTCGCCGAACCACGCCCAACATCTCTGTCAACTGCTCGTGAAGACCTGAGTTCTCGCCCTTCCCGAGTTGCCTGGGGGCCGCGCTCGGCTCCCCGGGCCTAGCCCTCGTAGGAGGCCTTCCACGTACCATTGTCTCCTGAAAACACAACGACCTTGGTCAATTCATGACAATCAAGGTCCTCTACAACATAATATTACACGAAAACAAACGTGAACCCAATCTAGGCGAAAGTCACACAAGGGCTCTTATCCCCCCCCCTCCCCTACTTGGTTTCATGTTGTCGGCCGCCAACATGAACTCTCTTGGTGAAGAATAAGACACACCTCGAATCTACCTCTATTTTCAATTAGAGGTGTAAGGACATAACCCAATCACTTATCTTTCGCCACCATCAAAGATCTCGTCACTCACGAGTCTACACTCCTAGAGTCTTTTCAATCCTAGGATTTCTTAGGTCCATCTAGATCGTTTCTACGCTTTGATACCACCTTAGTCTGTCACGCCCCGCCGGGCCTTTAACACCAACTAGGTGGAAAGGATAAACCGCACGGGCGCATGCCCCAGACCCGCCGAACGGACAGAGTCTCCCCTATCCGCCCAAGGCGTCACAACACAAGCATTTCCACGATGTTCCAATTAGGAACGGAGTACAAGAGCTGCACAAGAAAAGCATCAACATAAAGAAGTTCTACTTCTATTACATCACATTTGCACATTTATACATGCCCAATTTTTTTTTCTTTTCCTTCATTCCTATTCCATACATCAAGTTCCAAAACTATGGAATTACAAGTTGTACACATTTAATAAAAACTCATATGCTACCATTGTCCAAAACTCGGGGTACAACTACACATAACACCAAAATGGAAGGGCCGCTATCTACAGAGCCAAACCCTTACCTCGCTCCGCCACCTCACTCGCGGAAGGACCTGAAAAACGTGGGGTGAGAACTATAAACATAGTTCCAAGTGGGTAAGGCCACCCAAGAGAGAAGCTCGACCCACCAGGTCCAAAGAAACACCATAAGCATAAGTTAGATTTCAATTAACTATGCATACAAATATTTACATGCTTGTAAATAAACATAAAGGATCCAACCAAATAAAATGATAACTTTTATTTTCTCCTAGGTTCATCCTATATCTCACATTGTCCAAGTTCAACTACTTTTTATTTATTTATGGTGTCGGAATCGCCGCATCACCAATTTGGTTCTCAACCAAAGCGGAATCGCCGCAAGTGTTGGGCACCGGGCAATGGAATCGCCATCCCCATCATGGTCCCAATCTCCAAGGAGTGAAATCGTCATCTCCTTATTCGTGTAGCGAAATCGCCGCATACCCGGAATAGCGAAATCGCCGCGTACCCCAATGTTTTCACTTTAAATAATATAGTGTTGGGCACCGGGCAATGGAGTCGACATTGTAAGATAGGGGGTGCCCTAGGATCTATCTAGAGTATATCTATCACCTAGAGGGGGGTGAATAGGTGTAACAACTAAAGACACAAATCTCAATGCAATAAAAATAATGCGGAAAATAAAATCAGCACACTGAGATTTACGTGGGAAACTCCACTTTGGAGAAAAACCCACGGGACCAACACGCGAAAAACAATCCACTAAGATTAAAGGATTACAAGGTGATTACCGACTCCACGGACTTAACCTCTCCTTCGTCTTCAGCGGATCTCGCGCACTCACGGCCGTCCACGCCTCACGTCTGAATCCACAGACGCCACGCCTCGAATCCACGAAGCCTTCACGATCCGAATCCACGAATCGTCTCGAATACGCCGAATCCACGACGCCTCGAACACGCCGAATCCACGACGCAAATTAGAACAGAAACTCAGGTTTACACTGGTGATTCCTTGCTTAGAATTTCATTAAGAACCAGAAGGAAAAGTTCTAAGCAAGACGGAGATCAATTCGACATATGAAATAGAAATTAAAACTATCTCGAATTGATCTCGGAGGCTATTTTGTGGAAAAAGGTTTTGAACGAAAATCCTAGCCTCTTGGGTTTCTCTTGTACGAATTCTGAGTTGTTCAAAGGTAGAGAAAACCCCCATAGGTTATTTATAGGTGTTGGAATCAAATAGACTCGGATTAAATCAAAACATACCAAATCTGGCACTGTATACCGGTATACGTAAGCAGATACCGGAATGCGATGACGGAAACAGTTTCCTACGCAGACGCATTCCGGTACTACCACTCCAGTACCGGTATACTGTGATTCAGTACCGGTACTAGACTAAGCATACCGGTATACCGTCCTGAAAACAGTTTTTTTTTTCAACTACGGTTTTGAGGAACACCAGATTGTATTCCGGAATACACATGCATACCGGTATCAGATTAGGCATACCGGTATGTGACTCCGGAAAATCAATAAACGAGTTTTACCAAAGAATCTAAAGATCCTAAAAACTCATTTACTCCGATTATAAACCTACACATGATTCCAATACCATAATTAACGATGAATCACCATATAAACAATAAAACTTACCTTCACGTCGTGATTCAACATGTGAGTCGATGGTTGTCTATGCTTGAAGTCTCGGATTCTTCAACAAGTTCACGAAGCACTCGACCTTCAAGACTCCGACTCAATAACTCACGAAATATGCCAATACAAAATCCGTAACAATCTCCCCCTTTGGCAATTTCGTGACAAAACCTAAAATACAAGTTCTACCCGAACCAAAATAAAAAAAAATTCATTGCCATCACCACAACAATGAACTTCACGCGTGTATGATCCAAAACATAAAACCAAAATTACAAATGGTTCAACCTCCTAAGACAAACTCTATGACTTAGGACTTGGAGTCTTGAAGTCTTAAAAGAAAATCCTGCAAAACAACTTCCGACACACACACAGGTAGAGACAAGCAAGTCAAGTTAGTAAAATGTTATATCATCTTTCCCCCTTTTCGTTTCTCCCCCTCAATATAGTTCTCTCCCCCTAACTATAGTTCACTATAACTCTCTCTCCCTTAGTATGATCCTCTCCCCCTTTTTGTCAAAAATTGCCAAACAAACACAGAAAGAGATAACAATAACAATAACTAAGCAAGTAGAGTTAGTCCAGAGAAACAAGTCCAAAAATAGAGAGGAAATATCAAGCAGATAACTAAGACAAATACGAAGCAGTGGAAAAGTGAAGACAAGATAAGAGATAGAACACGTCACTCTCCGTCGTCACTATCGTTGTCTTCTTCACCTTCAGTGCCCGGAAGGTGCTGCTCAAAAGAGGAAGGAGCAGGTGTATGTGAAGTACTAGGACCTGCACCACCGGCAACGTCATCATGACGACAAGTAAGAATCTCTAGAATTTTCTTCACACCGTCCTCGACATTCTTAAGTCTGTCCTCCAGTGCTCGGAAGCCCCGCTCAACTCTCTTCTTGAAAGATCGTAATTCATGACGAAGAGAGACCTCGGTAGCTGCTCCCCCTGAGGTAGAGGACCCACCACGCTCAACAGGACGGGGCGCGGTACTAGGAGTAGTAGTAGAGTAGCCTTTAACATGTTGATACGTCTTCAAAGTGCTGACCGACTTAGCCAAGGTAACTCCATCAATAGGTCCTAAGCCATAGTCATACTTGTTGCAAGACGTATCTACTCCATGTGCTTCCAAAAGACGTGTGATCAGAATAGGAAATGGTAGAAGCTCACGACGTCCAGAAGCATGAATAACTGTAGCCATACGCTGCCACATCAGAAAAGGGATGTTGATGTTGAGTCCCACTGCATACTCCGGATGACCAAGTAAAAAGAGAAGCACTAAACGGTCCCACCGGATGCGTTTTGTGCCAACTGTCGGCACAATATTGTAGCAGACGATTAACGCAAGAATGTGATATGCCGGCTTCAATTCTCTTGAGTCCACAAACAGACGGTTTGTATATGTGCCCGGTTTACATAAAGCCTCTGTCATTATCTCCCAATGTGACGACGGTTGAATATGCCCTTGAGTATACGATAACCCCGTGGTGCTCACATTTAAACCAAAAATCTCTCCAACAGTGTAAGGAGTGATCACCACGCGTACACCTCGAACCGTAGTCTCAAATTGATAATTTTCGGTTTCAAAGTCTTCATAAGTAACTCGCCCATGCAGATAAAATTTTCGAATTAATTCCACGCAAAATGGGGCACGAACAGGAAGACGACCGACTGGTTCGATCGGAGCTCGTTGAAGTAATTGAGCGAAGTCTGGAACTTCACGTGACAGCTCGCCGAAGTTCACATTGCGCTCCGCATGACAAGCCTTGCCTGCATAAGCCGTTTGCCGAGTAGAGGAAACACCTCTAGTATCTGCTCCTCGTTTGGTACGTCGTTCCGCCGTACTCGGTTCGCGAATAACCGGACCACCGGTGCTCCGACGAGGTGGAGAAGAAGCTCTCCCCCTACGAGTAGAACCCTCAAGAGCTTTACCCTTTCCACGATCAATTTGCTCTTCCGGAGCATACTCGGATCCCTCCGACTCGGTGCTCGATGAGTCCTCCTCTACACGTGTCCTTTTGGTGACATGTTGCTTGCCGCGTCCACGACCACGACCACTACCAGCAGCCATCATCATTACGAGCACAAGAATAACCGAAAATGCCATTTTTCCTATGCAACAAAGCACACAAAAATGAAACTCAAAATCAAATGATGATGTAACTTCTAATGAGCTTTCCAATCATTAAAACATGCATCAAAAACATCATATCCATAAGTTTCATGAGGTTTTATTCATCAACAAAAATATTCTAGCAAAAACCCTAAAAATACCCCAAAACATGCCTTAGAACAAAGATCAAAGAGAAATAACATGTTATTCTCGGATCTTAGTGCATAAGAACGAAGCTTGCATGTTTCTAAACGCATTTCAAGCATAAACCCTCAAGAAATTTCAGTAAAAACAGAGATCAATCGTCAACCCAACAAAAACATGTAAAAATAGTTAAAAACTAGGGTTTCGGGAAAGAAAGTAGATCCACGAAGATAAACTTACAAATCCAACGTGAAAAACCACAGATCTGGAGGAGATTCACGTCAGAGAGCTCTTAGAGAGAGAAAGAGAGAGTTTTGAAACCGTTTCAATGTGTTTTGAAAAAACAAAATACCGGAATATAAACAGATTCCGCAGGCGCATACCGGTATGCGATACCGTATACCGGTATGCAATGGAAATTTTTCGAAAAACAGGTCTCGGTTTTAAAACAGAAAACCATGGTATACCGGTATTCCTTTTACATATACCGGTATGCAGAGAGAAAAATACAGTGTATGCCCCTTTTTATGAAAAATTCACATGTAGAAAATTCATCCCTTAATAATTTCACGAAAATTAAATATTTTACTCCAAAATTATCATGATGCAAATACAATAGTGTAAAAATTTCATTAATCATATATAAATCAAACACAAGTCATCACTAATAATCTGTAGACTTAATATCTATCAAGATGTAACCAGTTTATGAAGATGACTTAAGAAATTCATCAAAAAGACAATTATTTGTCGCACAAACGTTCAAATTGAGAGATATACTTTAATCACAGGGGGTGGCTCTTTGAGCATCTTACTTGCATGAGGATCACGTTATGACTCCAAAAAAAATGTAAACTTATTTCCATTGCACGCTTTTGCAATCATATTTTTTTTTCGGATTTGCCAATCAATTCATGTGGTAGCTGCACACACTAACCGGACGACCGGGGTGGTAGCTCTTTCCTCCATGTGGTGGTAGTTTTCACACTCCTTTTAAAGGATGTAACTCTTTCCACATCTTGCAAGCAATATTTATAATATAATATTCCCCCTTATGTAGCAATCTCTTAATTGAAAAATACATGTGACAAATTAGAGTCTATAAGAGAATGACTATCCATCAAATTCAACACTCACAACCGAGATAGATTAAGCTTCTAGAGATTATACATGATTACCCAAATTTGATGAATATAAAATTATAAAATCTCACAATATAGTATTTCCAAAAATAATAAAGATGGAGTAAAAACAATAATTAACGTGAGATTAAAAAGAGAGTGAAAGAATGTGAATCAACAAACATCTAAGGCACAGATTAATGTAGAAAGGGAAAACACAAGTCGACACAGTCTTAAAGCATTAAAATAACAAAAGCAAGTAACGAAAAGCAATGATCAAATAAGATATGCAATAAATATGGACCAATGCAATATTTCTAATATATTAATGCTTCAGACAAGGAAAGATATCACCTTTCCGAACCCAAACTTGTAGGATTCTCGGTTGACTTGGTTTATTAGAATGAAGCTCCGCTTTCTTCGGCTTTTGTGCAACCCTTGGTCTGCGCATAGAATTTTCCTTTTGTTGTGGCTTAGACATTAGGTTGATCTTTGCATTTTGACCCGTTTGAATTTTCTTTTGAGTCATTGGGAGTTGTTGGATTGTAGAAGATGCCATTTTCTTTTCTCTTTTAGGACAAAACCTTTTAATGTGTCCTTGAATCCCACAATTATGGCATACAATCTCCTTTACTTTGGATGGAGTTTTAGATGCTGAAATTCCACTCCTTTTAACATGAGATCTTTCATATCCGACTCCAATTTTATCCATTTGACCAAGTCCAAGCATGTCATCAAGTTTCTTTGATCCGGAGGAGAATTTTTGAATATCGGATTTAAGTTGATGGACTTGTTTAGTCAAAACTTGGTTGGAAGCAAAAATTTCCTTGTATTGTAGTTCGAGAAACCCAACCTTTTCTTGATTCGCTTTGATCGATACCTCCGCTTGAACTAGCTTCTCTTGGAGGATTTTATTACTTGTTAGCATTTGATCCTTTTCCTCCGCAAGAGCTTTAGTAGAATTTTTTAAATCATTGTTTTCTCCTTCAAGCTCAAGTAGCCGCCTCCGTTGCTTCTTGTTTAGCTTAGCCAATTTTTTCGATTCAATTAGAAGTTGGTTGTAGGCATCGGCTAAATCTTCATCATCCGACTCCCCCTCGCTAGTGCCGTTTTCGCTCGACGTTTCATGCACAGAAGGAGAAGCAACGGGGTTAGTAATAACAGATGATAAACAAAAAACAGAGGGAGAAGAAGAAACATGTGAACATAAAGCAATATTATTATTTTCTTCTTCATTAGAGCTCGAATCGTTAGAGGTAGAATCATCCCAAGTTTTAGCTTGTAAGGCCTTCTTATCATAGGATTTCTTCGAGGGACACACTGTGGCGATATGACCATATCCTCGGCATTTGTAGCATCGGATTTCATCTACAAACTCATCAGTTTCTTTAGAAGACTTTCCAAGCTTCTTTTCATTAGAAGATTTAGAATAAGAAGATCCGTTAAAAGAAGACTTTCGATTTGAGGATGAAGCTTGAATGTTGTGATTCTTCCTAAACTTCCGACGAAACTTCTTAGTAAGAAGTGCCATTTGACGTTCGAAATTTTCAAGAGAAACTTTATCGTCGGATTCGGTATCCTCGTCTTCCTCCTTTGTTGTATTAAGTGCAGCACCTGTACTCTTAGAGAAAGACTTGGAAGCAGATTGATTAGTAGGAAAAGTCATTTCATAAGTTTGTAAAGCGCCTACTAATTCATCAACTTTCATATCATCTGGATGATTGATAGTTTCAATGGCCGCGACTTTCGCCCTAAAGCGCTCCGGAAGTGTTCGAAGGATTTTTCTCACGACTTTAGAATCCGGAATTTTCTCTCCCAAGTTAGCACATGTATTAATGATATCTTGGAGTCTAGTAAAATAATCAACAAACGATTCATGCTCCTCCATGTGTATAGAATCAAATTGACTCGTAAGCATTTGAAGCTTTTGTATTTTTACTAGACTTGTACCCTCATGTATAACTCGTAGAGTATCCCAAATTTCTTTAGCCGTTTCACATGCTGAAACACGTGTAAACTCAGTTTGAGATAAGGCATTAAATAGCGCATTAATACCCTTACCATTAAAAGACGATAAATCAATTTCATCCTTCGACCACTTATTCCGTGGCTTAAGTATAGTCGCGTCTTCAACCACTTCGGTTGGATGTTTCCACCCGACTTCTATGGTTTGCCATACACGCTCATCAATTGCGATGAGGAAGGCTCTCATCCGGACTTTCCAATAGGCGTAATTGGTTCCATCAAAATATGGTGGCCTAAAAATGTTACCTCCTTCACCCATTAAGATAGATAAGGTCTAGATCCCGCTCTGATACCAATTGTAAGATAGGGGGTGCCCTAGGATCTATCTAGAATATATCTATCACCTAGAGGGGGGTGAATAGGTGTAACAACTAAAGACACAAATCTCAATGCAATAAAAATAATGCGGAAAATAAAATCAGCACACTGAGATTTACGTGGGAAACTCCACTTTGGAGAAAAACCCACGGGACCAACACGCGAAAAACAATCCACTAAGATTAAAGGATTACAAGGTGATTACCGACTCCACGGACTTAACCTCTCCTTCGTCTTCAGCGGATCTCACGCACTCACGGCCGTCCACGCCTCACGTCTGAATCCACAGACGCCACGCCTCGAATCCACAAAGCCTTCACGATCCGAATCCACGAATCGTCTCGAATACGCCGAATCCACGACGCCTCGAACACGCTGAATCCACGACGCAAATTGGAACAGAAACTCAGGTTTACACTGGTGATTCCTTGCTTAGAATTTCATTAAGAACCAGAGGGAAAAGTTCTAAGCAAGACGGAGATCAATTCGACATATGAAATAGAAATTAAAACTATCTCGAATTGATCTCGGAGGCTATTTTGTGGAAAAAGGTTTTGAACGAAAATCCTAGCCTCTTGGGTTTCTCTTGTACGAATTCTGAGTTGTTCAAAGGTAGAGAAAACCCCCATAGGTTATTTATAGGTGTTGGAATCAAATAGACTCGGATTAAATCAAAACATACCAAATATGGCACTGTATACCGGTATACGTAAGCAGATACCGGAATGCGATGACGGAAACAGTTTCCTACGCAGACGCATTCCGGTACTACCACTCCAGTACCGGTATACTGTGATTCAGTACCGGTACTAGACTAAGCATACCGGTATACCGTCCTGAAAACAGTTTTTTTTTTCAACTACGGTTTTGAGGAACACCAGATTGTATTCCGGAATACACATGCATACCGGTATCAGATTAGGCATACCGGTATGTGACTCCGGAAAATCAATAAACGAGTTTTACCAAAGAATCTAAAGATCCTAAAAACTCATTTACTCCGATTATAAACCTACACATGATTCCAATACCATAATTAACGATGAATCACCATATAAACAATAAAACTTACCTTCACGTCGTGATTCAACATGTGAGTCGATGGTTGTCTATGCTTGAAGTCTCGGATTCTTCAACAAGTTCACGAAGCACTCGACCTTCAAGACTCCGACTCAATAACTCACGAAATATGCCAATACAAAATCCGTAACAGACATCCCCATCATGGTCCCAACCTCTAAGGAGTGAAATCGTTATCTCCTTATTCGGGTAGCGGAATCGCCGCATACCCGGGATAGCGAAATCGTCGCATACCCCAATTCGTCTCCGCCATCACGTGGCTCGGGTAGCGAAATCGTCGCATACCCGAGGTAGCGAAATCGCCGCATACCCCAATGTTCACATTTCACACTTGCCAACCTAAGTTCAATGGCCCTAGGTTCAAGTCACCGAGTCTCACCTATGTTCAATGACACTAGGTTTACTTTACATTCTCAACCTAGGTTCCACGACACTAGGTTCCAATCTCATGTTCCAACCTATGTTCCATGACACTAGGTTCCAATCTTATGTTCCAATCTATGTTCAATGACACTAGGTTCCATTTGCACTTTTCAACTTATGTTCCATGACACTAGATTCCAATCTCATGTTCCAACCTATGTTCAATGACACTAGGTTCCATTTGCACTTTTCAACCTATGTTCCATGACACTAGGTTCCAATCTCATATATGCAATCACACAAAAAGTATAACTAATAATGAAATACTTGAATTCATTAACATGCAAGATGAGCCCATTGCTCAATTCATCATAATTCTCATTTTGCCAACATGCAAATTCTAGGGTTACATGCTTTCACACCATTTTTATTTCAAATGGTTATTTATCCTAGATATGAAAGTGACCTAATCACTTCGGTAAACACACACCCACCTTAAGAGCTCCCAAGTCTTGAATTCCTTGAGCTCTTAGGTCACTAAGCCTTGAGTTCTTGCTTCAACCCAAGCTTCTACAAGAAAATAGTTCGTTACTCATTACGAACCCATAAATCAACTTGATACTTGAAATCAATTGTTTTAACATGATTTCCTATGCCTCAATTGTAATTTCCGAAGGTCCAAATATTTTTAGAACCTCCCATGGCAAAAGCCCTCATTTCACCTAGGTTTCACATGCATACATGTAGAACCCCGAAATTTCTCGGTCAATCTCCACGTTTTGTGGATTAGATTGCCTAGGGTCTCCAATAACCTCAAAATACTAGATAAATTCCAAGGTTTGAACCCAAATCATGAGGAACTCACCTTAGCCACGAGTTCCCCAAGCTTCTTCTTGCACCAAGAAGCTTCTTCTCCACTTTGAAAACTTTTTCCAAGCTCAATCCACCATTTTCTCCAAGCTTTGGAGAGATCTCTAGAGAGAAAAAGTGAGGGAGAAGGAGAGGAGAAGTAGAGGAGGAAGAAAATAAGAAGGGGAAGGTGTCTCAGCCTTTCATACAACCCCACTCATGTGAAAAGACCAAAATACCCCCCTCACATATCACTACACACAGCCAGCCAAAGCTGGCACCTCGCAGCTCTGTATTCCGGTATGCGCACTGGTATACCGGAATACGGGCGTTTATTCCGGTATCAACAGGCAATTCCGCAAAGCCCGAGAGCTAGATTTCCAGATTTCTCACTGCATTCCGGTATCGCACAATCCATACCGGAACTAATTACATCCATTCTGGAATCAACACATCCATACCGGAATCAAGTGAGTTTATTCCGGTTTCAACACTTGATTCCGCAGAACCCGAGAGCTGAATTTTTAGCTCAACCACGCCATTCCGGTATCAACACATACATACCGGAATGCGCCGCAGAATTCTGCAGTTTGGCATACTTGACTTTTCGAAGTCCGTTTTCGCGCTTCATTTGCGCCGAAAATACTTATATAAGTCTCAAACTTGGCCGAAGTCACTCACATAGCCTCTCATGCCACTTTCCATAAGAACTCTACAATTTGTAGAAGTTCGGTATAACACACTGAAATTCAGTGTTCTACATGAATAGTTTCCCAAATTGATTATACCATATTCCATCAATTAATGATAACTAGTATATGGCCCGCACTGCCCTGTGGGTAGGTAGTATTTCAGATAATTAGGATATCATAGTTATTAAAATTTTAAGATTGAAAAAATTATAACTAAAGAGATACAAAAAGAAAAAAAATCTATAAAGTATTCTTTTGTACATTATAAAAAAAAAACCTTTTTATTTTTACTTTCTTAACTTTCAGCATTTGTTAAGTTAAATTATACTAATTACTTTATTTAAAAGTTCAATCAAACTTTTAGTTTAGATAGTTATTCTATAAATAAATTTTTTAACTAAAAAGTTAAAGTTAGAAAACTTATTTCAAATTGAAGAATAAGTGAGTGTGTCTTTATGGATGTTTGACCTACCTTTCGAAAAGTGATTTTAGATCCAAAGGTAAATTTTTGGCTTAATAGAGTATTTGGCAATCTCATTTTCAAAATCTGATTCTAATTTTTAGAATCAGTTTTTTAATTTTTGAAGTCCAAAATCAGAAGCGGCTAAAACTTGTTTCTTGAAATCTGATTTTGATTTTGGACTCAAATTTTAATTTTCCAGTTTGATTTTAGATTTAAATTTTAAAGTTAAATTCAATTCTAAATTTTAAATTTTATATTTGAATTTTCAAATTACAAATTTTCACTTTAAAATTTCAAATTTCAAGGTTTTAAATTTTAACACTTAAATATCAAATTTTAAATTTCAAAATTTATAATTTTAAATTTCAAATTTAACTTTAAGATAAAATATATATTTTAAAATTTTACAATTTAAATTTAAAATATTTAAATTTAAAGTTATAAGTTTTATTTTCAAATTACAAATTTCAGTACTTAAAATTCAAATTTTGAATTTCTAAATTTTTAAATTTTAATTTTGAATTTAAAATTTGACTTTAAGGTCCTAAATTTTAAATGTTCAAATTTTACATTTTAAATTTTAAATTTTAAAATTTAAATTTCTAATTTTTTTAAATTGAAATTTGAATAAATTTAGATATAAAATTTAAATTTTAAATTTTAAATTTTCAAATTTATATCGTAAATTAAAATATCAAATTTTAAATTTTTATGGAAATTTAAAATTTTAAATTTGCGATTAATTTTTAAATTTAAATTCGATATTTAAATTATTTTAAAATAGAATTCATTAAAATATTATTATTTGCAAATACCGAAAAAAATTTCAAATATTTTTACAAAATCACTTTAGTAAAACTGCTTTTCATCTAAACTCAGTCAAACGCTCTACATGTCACGCCCCGCCGGCCCTTTAACACCAACTAGGTGGAAAGGATAACCGCACGGGCGCATGCCCCAGACCCGCCGAACGGATAGAGTCATTTCTACCCGCCCAAGGCGTCACAACACAAGCTTATCCACAATGTTCCAACTAGGAACGGAGTACAAGAGTTGCACAAGGAAAGCATCAACATAAAGAAGTTCTACTTCTATTACATCACAAGGCACAATATACATGTCCAAATTTTTCTTTTCTTTCACTTTCATTCCATACATCATGTTCCAAAACTATGGAATATACAACATTCATACAAGAATGAAAATCCCCTATGCTATCATAGTCCAAAATAGGGATACAACTCTATGCATCACCAAAATGGAAGGGCCGCTATCTAAAGAGCCAAACCCTTGCCTCGCTCCGCCGCCTCACTCGCGGAAGGACCTGAAAAATGTGGGGTGAGAACTATAAACATAGTTCCCAGTGGGTAAGGCCACCCAAGAGAGAAGCTCGACCCACCAGGTCCAAAGAAACACCATATGCATAAGTTAGATCATATATAACTATGCAACAATTATTTACATGCTTAGTAAATAAACATAAAGGATGCAACCAAATGAAATATAATTTATCATTCTCTCCTAGGTTCATCCTATGTTCCACATTGACTAAGTTCTTTTACTTGTCATTTACTTATGGTTTCGGAATCGCCGTCTCACCATATTTGTTCCAACATTCAAGGAGTGAGCTTGTCACCTCCTAGTTCGAGTAGCGAAATCGTCGCATACTCGGGATAGCGAAATCGTCGCATACCCCGTCTCAACACCGCCATCATATGGCATGGTAGCGAAATCGTCGCATACCCGGGATAGCAAAATCGTCGCACATCCCCCTCGACACCGCCAACACGTGGCGCGGTAGTGAAATCGTCGCATACCCGGGATCGCGAAATCGTCGCCTATCCCATGTCGGCACCGCCAACTCGTGGCATGGTAGCGAAATCGTCGCATACCCGGGATAGCAAAATCGTCGCACATCCCATTCATCACATTACTTGCCAACCTAAATCTCATGATCTTAGGTTCAAGTCACTAAGTCTCGCCCATGTTTGATAACACTAGGCTTACTTTCTCATTGCCAACCTAGGTTCCATGACTCTAGGTTCCAATCACATGTCCAACCTATGTTCAATGACGCTAGGTTTAAATCTCACATGTTCCAACCTATGTTCGATGACACTAGGTTTAAATCTCACATGTTCCAACCTATGTTCGATGACACTAGGTTTAAATCTCACATGCAACCATGCAACAAGTATAAATAGTTGAATTGTACTTGAAATATCCATCATGCAATAGGAGTTCATTGTTCTACCTATCATGATTTTTTTTACCTTTGCCAACATGCAAAATGCTAGGGTTCTCAACACATACCATTTTATTTTTAAATGGATAATTACCCTAGACATGGAAGTGACCTAATCACTTCGGTAAACACAAACCCACCTCAAGAGCTTTCAAATCTTGGTATTCTTCAAGCTCCTAAGTGTCCAAGCTTAGAGTTCTTGCTTCAACCCAAGCTTCTACAAGAAAACGGTTCGTTACTCGTTACGAACCCTAAAATCAACTCAATATATGAAATCAAGTGCTCCAACATGATTTCCTATGCCTCAATTGCAATTATCGAAGGTCCAAATATTTTTAGAACCTCACATTGCAAAAGCCCTCATTCTACCTAGGGTTTGCATGCATGCAAGCCAAACCCTAGATTTCATGGCCAAACACCCACCATTTGTGGTTTAGATTGCCAAGGGTTCCCAAAAACCTCATTTCAAAGGATTAAATCCAAGGTTTGAACCCAAAACGTGAGGTACTAACCTTAATCACGAAATTTCCAAGCTCCTTCTTGCACCAAGAAGCTTCTTTTCTCCTTTGGAAGCTTTTTCCAAGATCAAATCCACCACTTCTCCAAGCTTTGGAGAGATCTCTAGAGAGAGAAAGTGAGAGGAGTAGAGAAGAGAAGTAGAGAAGAAAACAAATGAGAAGGGGAGAAGGTCTCAGCCATTCATACACCCCTAAGTCATGTGAAAAGACTATTTTGCCCCTCTCCACAAACAACACAACAACCAGCCAAAACTGGGCATTGTATACCGGTATGTGCATTTGCATACCGGTATACGGGTGCTGATTCCGGTATACCTCAGGGATTCCGCAGAACCCGAGAGCTAGGTTCACTGTTTCGACCAACGTATACCGGTATACCATTTCACATACCGATATACCCCGAAGAATTCCGCAAACCCGAGAGCTGGGTTTCTCGGTTTCAACATGGCATTCCGGTATACCATTTCACATACCGGTATACCAAGCTCCAATTCCGGTATTAGAGTTCACATACCGGAATCCAGTGCAGACTTCCCAAGTTCGCAGTTTTTAACTTCTCGAAGTCCATTTTCGCGCCTCAATTGCGCCGAAAACACTTCGCACAGTCCCGAACTTGGCCAAAGCCTCACATATAGCCTCTTATGCCATTTTCTCACTAGAACACTATAATTTGTAGAAGTTCAGTACGATGCACTGAAATTCAGTGTACTACACTACAGCCTTTAAGCAAAATCAATTATCCAAACTAAAATTAATTCTGTAGAAATCATTTTTTCAGAATCTAAGCCAAACAGGCCCTCTGCCTTAGTAAAATTGATTGGAGAAGGAAAAACTATTACATGCACCTAGTGTATATTAATATTCCATACACTGCAACTTATATTAGATGATTAATATTCTATTATAAAAACTTAATTAAATATATATGATTTATAAAGTCTAATAATTTAAATTATATTTGAAGAATTAATTTTAAAATCTCTATTAAAGGATTTTAGGCATGTGGTGTATGTACCAATATACACTTAAGTATAGAGAATGTTTAATAGGATATGCTCATAATTTCAAAAGAGAGGAGAAATCTTTGCTTGCACCTATTATATACCAATGCTCTATACACCGCACAGAATATTAGATGATTGATAAAATATTTGATAATTAATATTATAAAATAAATATGATATAATATATGTAATATAAAATATCTAAATAATTTATTTTACTGGAGAAATTTATCTTTGATACATATTTTAGAGTTAGTTTATGGTGCCATGGGCGCGCTCAAAATTTTTATTGGATATGTGGCAAACTCCTATTGATTTATGTCTTAATTGAAAACGTGGCTCTCTCATAAAACATTCTCTTGATGTGACAGAACCCTCAAATAATCTATTGTATAAATTATGATTAATCTTTCCATTTATATTTTCAGTTTTGAAAATGATAATGTTTAAAACTAATTAACTTTATTTCATCGAATTAATGACAATTATAATCAATCAAATCTCCTTCTATATTAGCTCTTTTAAAATTTTCACTGATGACCATTCTTCCATCCCATTGTCAATGTTTTCTAATGTGCATATGTAAGTATCATGCATGTCCCAATAGTTTTTCCATCTCCCGTATTGTTAGTTTTTCATTTGAGAACATCATTTTTTTTTTACATTATTTTTATTCTGAAAGTTTTAACCACTTTTTTTTTTTTTTTTTTTTTTTTCTTTCTTTCCCTTATACTGTTTTTTTTAAAATCATTTATGTTTGTCATTTTTCAATTATAGCTCGAGAATAAAAGTGAAAAGTTACACTAAAAGTTAAAGAATAGTATCATATGTAATAATATTTTGTGAGTTCGTTTTAAAATTTTTTTGATACAATTATATTTATTAATTTCATGTTCTAAATAGTATTTTGTAAAAAGAAGAAATATATACTAATGAGTTGTATGAATTGCAAATTAATACCATATTAGAATATTTTAAATTTAATTTAAAATTCTTCTCAAGATAAAAATTAATAAAGTGGTATCGAGTTCAAATATCAAATTTTAATTTACAAAAAAAAAATTAAAAATTACAACTTTTTAAATTTTAAATATAGTTTTAAAATATTCGTATATTGCACGGGTCGGGTCACTCACTAGTTATATTAATAACGTAGTACATGGATACAATCAACCCTTTATTAGATGTTTGGAACATAATTAATCAGGTTGTAAGAATAGCTACATTCGCCATAAACTAGCTAGGTACTAACTGTGCAATTGTATAGTATATAATATAATATAGTTATTTGCGGGCAACATTCTTCGCTTATTAAAAAAGCGCGCATCAGAAGAAAATGCACGGAAGGGACGCGACCAGCCCCCAGCCCCGTCTTTGAAGGGGTCTGATTCTGAACAGGCTCTTCAATTAAACCTTTACCTTTACTCCTTCCCCCCAAGTAATGTGCTGCGCATACAAATCAACGCTCATGGCTCGTCGACTGTCTATCTTCAAGTTCAAGTGCCGCATACAAATCAACAAATTAATTAATCTCGGAGGCAGGGGGGTGGGGGGTGTTTGCCTGAGACTCCGAGACGGACGGTCAAGATCCGAATTCCTCCTATCTATCTCCCCCCCTCCGACTCGCTGCCTTTGAAACCGTCATAACTTTGCTTAGCTCAGCTTCGGAGCGACAGCGATCCCCATCAGACCTTGAAAATCAAAATCAAACCTTGGACGATGGTCTGTTCAAAAAAAAAAAAACATATAAACAAACATGTAGATATATATATATATATATATATGCCCGGCACCCAGCCCGCTCCTCAAACAAATTAAGTAGAGCAGATCTCGACTTAAATCAATCTCACAATCCCCCCAAACCCAACCGAGCGCAATCTTGTCGCCTGCTATAACCTCCGGCCAACATACCACTGCGCTCTATACCTCTACACCTCGTACGGCGGCGGGCATATTGAATTTAGAAAAAAACAAATTAAGAAAAAAAAACTGGGAATGGCCTCGTTAGCGCGGCGTGCTATCTGCAAGCGTGTCACGTCCGGGCGAGTGCTTGACGCGGCGGCAGCGGCGGCAGCGGTGCCGAGAACAGGGGCGGTAATGGTGCCGACTCCTAGGTGCGACGTGTTCATAAACCACCGGGGAGTGGACACGAAGCGCACGGTGGCGGGGCTGCTGTACGACCGGCTGGCGCAGCTCAATGTGCCGTCCTTCCTGGACAACCGCACCATGGAGCCGGGGGACAAGCTCTATGAAACCATCAACGCTGCTATCCTCCGGTGCAAAATCGGCATCGCCATATTCTCCCCTCGCTACTGCGAGTCCTGCTTCTGCCTCCACGAGCTCTCCATGCTGGTGGAGTCGCGCAAGAAGCTCATCCCCATCTTTTGCGACGTCAAGCCTTCCGAGCTTCTTCTCACCGACATTCACTGCCAGTCCCAGACGCCCGAACAGATCGACAGATTCAAGATGGCTCTCCAGGAGGCCAAATACACGGTCGGCCTCACGTTCGACTCCCAGAACGGGTACGTAGGAGCGCGCGCTTTAATTACGAGCGCCATTAATTTGTTTTTCTTTTTCAATTAACTTCTCTTCGTCGCTAGCTAGCGCTATATTAATTTTAATTAGCCGGTCGTATTATTAATTATTATCAGCCCGATCGAACTCATTCGGAAATCTCATTTGAATAGAATAGATCATCGGATGGTGAATATATATATATATATATATATATATATATATATATATATATATATATATATATATCTCTCGATGGCTGATTGAATTCTGATCCGATTTAATAAATCTGATCGATCCTCTTCCGAGTAAAGGAGGGTTAATTAATTTGTTAATATTATTTTAAGCAATTCAGCAAATTATTAACTAATGCATGTTACCGTATGGGATTGGTTTTTTTTGCAGGAACTTCGCGGATCTTGTATCGAGAACCGCAGAGATCGTACTAAAGAACATAAACCAAGGAAGCAGCCGTCACTGACGACGGGACGGAACGTCGAAAAACTAAACCATTCTTTAATTTCCTGTTGATTACATACGACTTAGCTAGTTAGCTGATCATGCATGAAAGATCGGCAGACAAAACAAATCTAAGAGAGCATTTATTAATTAACCCATTCTTTTGTAATAATGACTGCAATAATTAATTAATGACTGCAATAACCATTGGCGGGTCTCCAAGGCTAAAATTAAGGAGCTGGCGACCCACCTTGCCTTTTCGCTTATTTAGTGCAAATGAGAAAGTGTAATTCTGATCCATTTTCATTATTATTAATTAATTTCTTCCTCCTTCCGCTTTTCTCGCGAGACTTTGCTAGCTACGGAGTATATATATATATATATATATATATATATATATATATATATATATATATATATATTGGCAAATATATGCGTGCGTCGACCCTTTTGTTGCTGCACCCAAATTAAATTAAATTAAATTAAATTAAAATTACTTGCTGACATTTCTTTTCTGCAAGACTATTCACCGGTTGCAGCCCAATTAACTCATGAATCGATCGTCCTAATTATATAATGCATGGTTCTTGGAGCCACATAATTAAGCAAAGTATAAATTATTTCTTACAATTGTTGTTTGAACTCGATCGGTAATATTAATTAATTCTTTTTCTGTCGCCATTTCTAGCTCGCCATTTCTAGCTCGGAGATACGCATGAAGCTACTAGCTATATAGTAGTAGCTAGTTTAGAAAACACGAGTAATATATGTAGAGATCTGTGATATCACAGAAAGCCTTCAAAATATCAAAAGCCATCAGGAATGCCCTAAAAAGTTCAAATCCGTTTAAAACTGAGTCAGCAGTTTCAACAAATTAACCATTTTTACACCCCATCTCTTATTAATATTAGCCGTTTTAAATTACGTGACAATTTTAATTAACAATTTTTTTTTCTCATTTAATTGAAGAAAATGACATAACTACGTACCCCGTCTCTCTTTTGTTAGGGTTTTTTTTTAAAATAGATTATAATTTTTTTTTCAAAGAATAAAATATACATATATATATATATATTTTAAGAACTTGGTTTTTGATAAGATTATTAGAAGAGTTACTGATTTCCAAAAGAAATAAGTCTATTAAATTTTAAGATTTAAGAAAGATCCAGAAGACCCTCTTAGGTTCTAATTTTTTTCATTTAAGTTTCTAAACATAGTTATTTATTTGCTAAAATGTAAAATAAAGTAACTAAGTTTGATAAAATCACTACTGATTCTGGTAAAATTACAAATTTTTGCTTACTAAATTTATTTATTATTTTTTAAAATTAAAAGTTAATTGAATGTCAATTGCAAAAACAAAGGTCAATGGGGCCCATTTCAAATTGGCACAGAGTTGAAGGGGTCTCCTCCATACATGATTATGATTATCAGCTTGGGATGGTTGAGGGCAGACTTGTCATTTGAAAAGTTAACCCCTGCCCACTCATTTAATAATCATACAGCAAATATAGCATTCACTAATAACAACTAAATGTAAGGGCATTTGCGACACATTTCACTATGATCGCAGGGGGATTTGTGAAATTTGAATTTTTGCGGCATCTGTAAAATTTCTGGCTTTTACAAGAACATCTAAGAAATTGCCCTTCCCCAAAAATAGGATAACTTTATGGATGCCTCTGTTCAATTTAAAATTTCATTGGTGCCCGGCCCCCAAAAAGTTCAAAATATTACATATACCACTTCAGATTGAAAACAATATCACAACTACCCTTCATGATTATTTTCTATCCAAAATGGCTGTTACAACCATTAAATGCCTATTTTATCTCCGTTATAAATGCATGGAGAGCCCTCAACTACAGGCGATTTTGAAGTAGCCTCATTAACTTGAATTTATTTAATTAGTTAACATCACTTAACGTTTTCTTATTTTGAATTAAGAAATTCTGATTAGTTAAGTTAAATATTTTGTTAAATTTGGTGATACCAATAGCTATTATTTGTTAATTTTCCTAGCTTTTTGTGCTAAATAGTGATTAAAATTTTAAATTTAATTTAGTCACTTATAAATTTAGTAATATCTTTAGTATAATTGACTAACATCACTTAATTAATTTATAAAAAAAATTAAACGTCATAATGAAAAGAATAGCATTATTGAATAATCCTTCAATATTTTTCATTGGTATGCACCTAAAATTTCAATTTTATGACTTATGTTTCTCTTGTTAGTTGAGTTGAGTTTCTTTCTACAAATAATTTACTCACTCTATTAATTATATATTAGGTGTTAATTGCTCTAATTTTACTTGTTGAAAGATATGCTTGAAATATTAAATTCAAAAAAATCACTTTGAGTATGAAAAAATTCAAAGTTGAAGAAAATGTCAATTCAAAAGAAAAGGTTGAAGTGGCTATTTCAAAATGGGATATTAGTGAGGAAGTTTCCATACATTGTTATCTAAATTACATGCATAATTAACGTAAAAATTGTTATTCAATAATTTAACCCTATTAAACCAGTCTCAAACTAGGGTTACCTTTAAATTCTATGATGGATGGTCACGGTATGGACATTCATGTTATAACTATTATAGTGATGCGCATGATGCAGTGGGTAGATGATATTCAGTATCAAACTTTGATTTTACTACTATAAAATTTACTACTTTTTTTTTTCTATAAATTATGACGTTTGATTTTCTTTGTTACTATGATTATAATTTTAAAACTTATTGTTATTTTTTATTTTTTCTGTGATCATCATGTCTCAAAGATAGAGTCCTAAAGAATATGAAGAATATCTCATAGGATTCGTTAGAAAATGAGTGGCTTCTCTCAACGTTATACATTGTAGAAACTGAAACTTTTAAATTCCGAAAAGTTTGTTAACCGAATAAATTCAGAAAGAGATAGGCTTCTGTAAAACGGAATAGTTTTTCGTGCGAAAACTGTCACCTTCAAGGTTTGACAGTGCCAGAAGTTGTGATGGGGTTTATTTTTAGATTTTGAGCAACAAAGCGCGGTTTAAAGCTAAATACGACAAATGGTCAATTTGGAGAAAAAGAGTTTTTCCACAAAAGGTACGACATTTTATATTTCTAATTACGTGAAAATTAAGAGGAAGGTGCCACTAGCTAAAATAAACATATTAGTGAGTTCTTGTAGGAAACTCAAAGGTTGGAGGGCTTAATTGCAATTCTTGCAAAGTGTGATAAGGAGCACTTTGCAAAGGGGTTGTCATTTTATGTAAAAAAATTTACGGTTTTGGCGAGCAGAAGAATCCATGGGAAAATAGACTCGGTGGCAAACGCATGGATTAAATTTCATAAAATTCGGGGATTTATGTGCAAAATGGCGTAGTGATGAATTTAGAGAGAGAAAAATCGATCGAGGGCCTTTTCGTGAAAAACATAATATTTTTATGTAAAACTGTAAAGTTTTCACTGCGGAAGAGGCCCCCGTGCGAAGTGCACAGTCCGATGGTGTTATCAGTTGGGGGGGGGGGGGGGGGGGGGGGGGGGGGGGGGGGGGGGGGGGGGGGGGGGGGGGGGGGGGGAAGAGGGTAAATTGCAACTATATGGTACAAGATGTTCTTCTATACAGCAAGGCTGCTGTGCTCCTAGGAGCAAGGAAGCCTCCGCACTCCTAAGCCGTTTTTTATGATGAAATTTCTGAATCGACGATCGGCTCTGTTAGACATGATCTAAACATATTTGAAGTATCTAGAAAGTAAATTTTGTGATTATTCGATATCATTTATCTAGTGATCGAAAGGGTTCAAAATCAATAATTTTTTATGGTTGATGTCTGCCGTTTCCAAGTTTAACAGTGTAGAAGTATCGATATCAGATAAAAGTTTGATAGAAAATTTTTTATACTATTTACAACAAGATCAATATCTCTAATAAATTTTTTTTGTTTTATATCACTATTTTTTGTGAGATTTTTATTTTCAACCGTTGATCTTAAACCCTTTTTGATTACTAGGTAAATGATATCGAAAAATCGCAAAATTTATTTTCTAAATACTTCAAATACGCTAAATTAAGTCTAACGGAGCTGATTGTCGATTCGAAAGTTCTATCATCGAAAACGGTTTAGGAGCACGGAGGCCTCCGTTCTCCTAAGAACACAGCAGCCCTGCTCTTATTCTATAGCTCCTATGCTTTTAAAAGTACCAAGTCATTGGTGCTTGTAGGTTTTCGGCCCTTGAATTTAAGGGATGTGCAGTTAGGATTGCAAGATATGACGACCAAATGATCTAAAAGGTGTAAGCACACCTGGAGGGGGGTGAATAGGTGTAGACAATAAAACAACCAACTCGATGCAATAAAATTAAATGCAAAAAAAGTAAAGCCAACACATCAAGCTGTTTACGTAGGAAAACTCCAAGAAGAGTAAAAGACCCACAAGACTAATCAAATGAAAAATGCACTAAAGAAAAAATAGAGTACAAGGTGATTTACCAAATTATCGACTCAACCTTTACCTTAGACTCAAAGTACATCTTCTTCGTTGGTACCTGTTGGACTTAATGGGCAGCGGAAACATACCAACTGGATAGCCAACGTATTCAGAAACCGGAATTGAATCAGGTTGCTTGTTTTACTAGCCTCCAAGATCGTCCTGGTGTTGATGGTTCTGGATCTCCCACGTATCTCACCTTCTCCCACGTCTACGCCTTGCGTCACGAATCAGATGGGAGTCGGATGCGAATCGAAGAGAGCTACCAGAGTCCTCTTCTATGTCCACACTCCAAAACCCTGGAAATTCCAGAGAGAAAGATGAGAGAGAGGAAGAGAGAAATCTGTGGATCCTCTATATTTTCGGATATACAATCCATGAGAAGGAAGGAGTATTTATAGATTATCAGGACTCCCTAAAATATCCTGAATCTCACATAGAGATTATGATTAGGATTCTCATAGATATGTTTCTTAACTGATAAGAAATATATTATTTATTCTTATCCTAAACCCATTAGGATAAATTATGATCCACATCCCATGTGGATCGGGTTAAATCCTAACCCGCCAATGTGGACATACCATATGGCAACAATCTCCAACTTGGCCACATTGGCCAATTCTCTTTCATTCAATCTTCTCTTCATACGGGTAATGGAGCGTGCGACCTGACGAAAGAAACCCAATGCGGGAGTGCTATATTAAATCACCACCTAACTAACATAGCACATCACCGACTTAATTCGTCTATGCCCCAGACGTCTCAACACACACCGAATCAAGCATCACAAAGTCCCTCTCCTGTAATGATAGGGCTCGACCTCACAATCATTTCTCGTACTCATGATTATCTCAAGCAACACAACCGAGATAACCGCCCGGGCAATGAGTCACAAGACTTACGTGGTGTGTTATCGAAACATCTTCCTCAGCCCCTCACGTTAATCTGTATCGGTCCAAGCACTTTACTAGACATTCTCCGCGAGATCGTATTTTCTCATGACCCTGAGATACACGCTAAGTTAGTTACTTCGGACCTCTACTTCATAACGTAGTTCTAAGTTAAGGGCATACAAGTGTTAGTGCTCACACAGTGACATGAAGGGAAGAACTTTTGTCACTCTACTAACTGGTCGACAAGCACATACAGTATGATATGTATGCTATGGCGGAGCTCCCACTCAATGGGATGTGTCATGCTCTAAAACGCCATACGAACCTTGGTCTAGGTACCACTAAGGTATCTAACCACTACACAACTCAAGTCATCTCTCTAACCCGAGTACTTAGGTTCGGCTGCTATACAGGCTCGATATAAAATTTCACGGAAGAATTCTCATATCCAATTCCTCAGAGTCTCATCTTAAACTAATTAAGGCGACTTTTAAATTATATCAACACTTTATTCATAACATATATGAACAAAGCAATAATATTACACTACTCAAGTTTAATATGACTATTTAGTCTCATCCTGCTCACCACCTAGGTGCCAAGGCGATCACCCGTGTGAGTGGGCTGATCTAAGCCTGGTGACTTATCGAAACATGTGCCTACTAGTATCAATTACGCAATCATACTTGAAAGGAGAAAAACATATTTTCATTAAGAAAGCGTAAGATACAATAATGTCCATACATCATAACCTGCGAAGACCCAAACTCCTAATATGGGTCTGGAACATATCCCTAGCTATCGGCTTGGTCAACGGATCAGCCACCATCCTAGTGGTGGAGATATGTCTAAGAGTGACCTCACCTAGCTTGATCATCTCTCAAATGTAGTGACAACGGATGTCTATATGCTTGGTCCTGCCATGGTACTTGGAGTCCTTCACATACTCCAGGGCAGCAATGCTATCAGAGAACATCTCAACAGGCTCATCAGCTCGAGTCACGATGTCGAGGTGCTGGAGAAATCTCCTCAACCAAACAGCCTCCTGAACAGCTATTGAACAAGCAACATACTCCGCTTCCATGGTAGACAGGGCAACGCAGCTCTGCTTCTAACTACACCAAGAAATTGCTCCACCTCCAAGCATAAACACATAGCCTGAAGTGGACCTGCGCTCATCTCTATCACCGCCCCAATCAGCGTCGCTATATCCTTTCAATCTCAAGTCCCCAGCTTGAAAGCAGAGAACGAGATCACTGGTTCCCTTTAAATATCGAAGGACCCTCTTGACCGCTTGCCAATGAATAGGTCCTGGGTTGCTCTGGTAACGACTTACTAAGCCAACAGCGAAGCAAGTGTCAGGCCGAGTACACATCATAGCGTACATCAAGCTGCCAATTGCACTCGCATATGGAACCCTACTCATTTGCTCTCTTTTTTTATCCGTTTTAGGGCATTGATCAAAACTCAGAGTGTGATTTTTTTTCTACTGGAGTGTCAACGGGTTTACAGTGATGCATCCTAAATCGCTCCAATATCTTTTTAATATAAGATTCTTGAGACAAACCAAGAAGTTTTCTAGAGCAATCTCTGATGACCTTCACTCCGAGCACATAGCTCGCCTCACCCATATCTTTCATCTCAAAGTTGAGAGACAACCACTCCTTAGTGGTATTAATCAACTCCATATTGTTTCCAGCCAATAGTATGTCGTCGACGTATAGGGAGAGGAACAGAATCCCCTTTTCTGTCTTCTTGACATATACGCAGTGGTCTTCCTCTATTATAGACATACCGATAGAAGTGATGGCTTCGTGAAATCTAAAATACCACTGCCTCGACGACTGCTTGAGACCATAAATCACTACAAGAAATAAGCTATATAGTGGCATTTTTTTTGTGACAGACTTAAAAACTGCCACTAAATTAAATATGTAGCGACCTTTATAGTTACTGTTGCTATTTATTTCTTAGCGGCAATTTTAATTATTAGTAGAGACTATTATAATACTGTCGCTAATTCTATATTTGTCATTATTAATTAATTTTACTGTAATTAATTACAGTAGTGTATTAATTTTATTATTTTGACTTATTATAACTCTATATTTACCATTATTGATTAAATTTATTGTAACTAATTGTAGTAGTATTTTAGTCCTTATTCTTTTGATAGATAAATATATATTATGCCTCTAATTAAACTAAAGATTAGAGATATATTAGAGACTATAGATATATATGAGGGGGAAAAGAATTAAGTTTCGCTCTTTCCTCCAAATTCTAAAAATAAAAACCCTAATTATTTTCCTTCTTCTCCCAAAAAGCCTCTCTCTTTCTCCATCGTCCTCCCAAGCGGCCACAAGCACGCGCTTCTCCCTCGTTCCTCCCGGCATCTTGCTCCGGCGCATCTCGCTGCACAGGTATGCCCCCCACCCCGGCGCACTGCAGCGCCACTCCTGTTCGCTCGAGCACCCCCCCCCGGAGTCCGGCGCAACCCCCCCGCCCCCCAGCTGAGCCGTCCCTGCCGGCCGCCTGGGAAACCCCACCCCCCTCTCCCCCGGCTCGCCGCCCCCCAGCGGCCATCCTGAGAATCCCCCCTGCTGTTGAGCCCTCGCCGCGTCGCGCGCTTAGCACCCCCCGCCCCCCCCCCCCCCCCCCCCCCCCCCCCCCCCCCCCCCCCCCCACCCCCGCGCGGGCCGAGCCCCCCCCGTGCTGAGCCGCCGCGGCGCCGCTCCTGTCGGTCACCAGGGAACACCCGGCCACCTGGGAACACCCCTCCCCCCCCCCCTCCCAAAACCCAAACCCACGCCACCCCCCCCAACCAAAAACCCACTCCGGGGGCCTCAGCCCCCTCCTCCCGCTGAGCCCCTGCACGCGCTGAGCCCCCCCGCGGCGCTGAGCCCCTACCGCCCCCCCCCCCCCCCCCCCGCCCCCTGCACGCGCTGAGCCCCCCCGCGGCGCTGAGCCCCTGCACGCGCTGAGCCCCTACCGCCCCCCGCCCTGAAATCCGGGCTGAGTATGAAATAAAGTTCTTTAGAGGTTCAAAATATGATTGAACCTTGGGCAAATTGCAGAAAAGTTGATTAGCTAGTCTTTGGGCCTTAGGGTGTGATTTCAAAATATAAATTACATTGTTGTTTCAGTACTCATTAGTGGGTGGATTTCAGAAAATGCCAAGTATACTGGAGTAAAGCTAATACCAATGACCTTGGTGGAAGCACAGAGTTACACATTTGAAGAGATCTTTAATATCTGTGGTTGTCTAAACTACGTAAACGATGCAAAGGAACTGTAGTGTCCCTGTGCAAAACTAATTTATCATATTGTATGATTTATGTCATGTGTGCTTACTATTGTAATTTTCTTACATTTATTGGATGTATTCGTACTCTATTGTAGCTTGTCAAATTCTAATGTGCTTTTCGTATGTTCTCAAACAGCAATAGGAACTTAAAATGAAAGAATATCAGACGGCAGCAAAGCGTCTTGATAATGCCCGCTTGGTGAGTAAAAATTTGGTTTCAGTCTACAGAATATTTATTGTGAATGTTTGCTAGCATCATTTCAATAGAGAAATGATGTTAATAACTTGATTTTGCTTGGCGTGCATTGATTCTTCTTTAACATGCGGGGGTGTTAATAACTCATAATTAGTTGAAGATCTTTTCATTTCTATGATTATTTCCTAGTCCTGTTGTGCTTGGTGGATAGTAGACTATTTTAGTTAGACAGATTTTTCTTAAATTAATAAGTTTGTAATTTGTTTCCTTTAATATCATACTTTGTAATGAATTTTTTTCTCTTACATAGACCTTTGAGAATAAAACAATTCAAAAGATAACCCAGAACAAGAAGTTGAATCCTCATCTTCTAGTTATCTCGCTCGAGCGCGTCAGGTATAAAATATCGCAGACTATTTTCTTATTTTTTTTCATTATTTACTGAAGTTTTGTTATTTTTAGTCTTACAAGATAGTAACTCTAGTTAGTAGGTAAAGTATTTTAAAATTTTATCTTTTATTTGTTTGCAGGAACTTCAACAAAATAAAAGAACAAAGTAGAAAGAGTCATTTCTGATGGTATATCACTATCTTTAATAAAGAGTAATTATTTTTTTAATTATTTTTGGGTATATTCTAAAGACCGTCAGATAACACTATATCATTATGTGTGTTGCGGTATGTGAAATATAGCTATAAACAAAAAAAAGTATATTTGTTTGTCTATATCTCTACTTTGATTACTTACGACATTTACTTTCTAAATGTGTAGGGAAAAACTAAAATTTATTTGAAAAGCCCATATAGACCTTATCATATTGTTGCACAAGGGATTCTCATAAGTAAAAATTCATTTACACAAGTAGAAGGTGAAAAATTAGGGACTCATTTCATAATTATGAAACATAGTTATAGTATTACTATTCATTAGAATACATTAGTAATAGAATATTCTATTAGGTTAGATTAGTATATTTTAGTATTTAATTAAATTACTTTTATTATTTAGAATCTTTTATTATTTAGAATTTTATTATTTAATATTTTTTATATCTTATATCTATTTTTTTATAGAGAATAGAGAAAGCGAGACAAAGTGAGAGAGTTTTGTTTGTGTAAGAACGCCTTATGTCTACACCATATCTAAATGGAATCGAAATCAAAAAAGGAATCCCGATTCCGTTGGATGAATCTCTAAACAAGACATGCCACACAGCAAACAAACTCTGAACTATGCACTTTGATTTGATTAAAATCAATTCTTGTTTCACCTAGGAAAACAAGTTCTGGATGAATTGACAATGCCAACCCGAATAATTCAGCATATTCCACATTAATAGGAGTACATTTATGTTTCTGCTTCACGAATATGATATTTTATGGGCATTTCTAATAATATCAAGCGTTATTCCTATCTTGGCATTTGTAATTTCAGGAGTTTTAGCCCCGGTTAGTGAAGGACCAGAGAAGCTCTCTAGTTATGAATCGGGCATAGAACCTATGGGGGACGCTTGGTTACAATTCCGAATCCGCTATTACATGTTTGCTCTAGTTTTTGTTGTTTTTGATGTTGAAACGGTCTTTCTTTATCCATGGGCAATGAGTTTCGATGTATTGGGTGTATCCGTATTTATCGAAGCTTTAATTTTCGTGCTTATCCCAATTGTGGGTTCAGTTTATGCATGGCGAAAAGGAGCGTTGGAATGGTCTTAACTGAGTATTCAGACAATAAAAAAAAAAAGGAAGGAAAAGATTACATTGAGACAGTTATGAATTTGATTGAGTTTCCGTTACTTGACCAAACAACCCCCAATTCAGTTATTTCAACTACATCGAATGATCTTTCGAATTGGTCAAGACTCTCCAGTTTATGGCCGCTTCTATATGGTACCAGTTGTTGTTTCATTGAATTTGCTTCATTAATAGGCTCGCGATTCGACTTTGATC
>JABWPP010000050.1:107535167-107575167 GCA_016920855.1 Puya raimondii | reverse complement strand
ATTGTCGCGGACCAAAGAAACGACGACTCCTATCTCTTTGGAGACTCTAAATTAATTAATGCCACATTCAGAAAAGAAAGAAATAAAAAATATATATATATATTATAATTTTAGTGCCTCAAAAACAAAAACACGAATAAATCGTGTCATATTTTTGTGAACATTCTCGTGGGAACATTTGAAACTTAGTCGTGTGTCGCGAGTGACATGGTGCTTGAACTTATTAGTTTCATCTACCTAATAAACATTGTCGACATGCTTGGGAATCACCAGCGCATCCAATATTCACACTTCACTTTCAAGACCATATCTCCGCAATAATTAAATCGACATCGGGACTAGTTTGAATGTCGAAATAAGTTATTCAATAATAGTTTGTTCAATACAAAAATATTTCTGTATAATCAAAGTAAGGAGTTGATTTTTTTTTTCTTTTTCTTTTGACATTTATGACTTGGTAAGATATTGCATTTTATCTGCAAGGTAATTTATCTTTTTCGAAGGAATCATTTGAACGCCGTATATGATACTCTCTTCTAGATATTTGATTACACTCCTCATCTATTAAATGTTAAGATTCTGTTTAGATGCATGAATATCTTATTCGATACATCCTCTTAATTCACTTAAGAATTTTTTATATTTTGACGATGAAAATTTTGATCAAATATTTGGAATGTAGTATTATATTCGGCCTTCAATTCATTTACTTAAGATAAATCACCTTATAAGTGAAATATACTGTTCTACTAAATCATGAATAGCAAGATATATCAAGAAGTAAAAAATCAAATTTTCTACTTACAAGCATATTAGAAAATTTTTATATCAAATAAGTTATCCTCCGATGTGCTGGTAGGAAAAGTGCACCAATCGCATTTAAGAGCTCAGCTATAGTGCTCACGAGTTTCGACCTGACGCAACTCACACCTAGACGTAAGCCGTTAGGTCTATTGTGAATCACAGCCTCACTCAACTTAACTTATTAGTCTTTTGGGCCTATTGTTATCGAGCAAACAGTTAGACATACTTTAGTCAATAATAAACAACCAACAACATATCCCCACAAAGTGGGTAATTTGTTTACTCCCTCTAAACATTAAAATTTTCTATATGTTCCAACATATTTTAAAAACATGCAGTTATATCATTGGAGCCACCAATACTTTTTAGAGTAGTGCTTCTATACTTGTAATTTTTCTACACCGTTCATTCATTTCTATTCAACGGATGAGATTTAATTTTTCGAAAATAGTGACCAGCAATAGCAGGTCACTTTGAGAGAGGTACCGGTCACCAGGTACCTCACAGAAGGATATTGTGGTCTTTTAATAGAAGGGTAATTTAGTAACTTTATATTTACCAATTTATTAAAAAAAATTTCTCTCTTTGTTTCCATTTTCTCTCTTTATCTTTCCTATTTAGCCATAGTAAAGATGTGAGGAGTTGAATTCAGGGCGGATTTTTAAAACCCAAACCCGAACCCGATTATCAAAACCGAAATAGAACCTAAACTCAAATCCAAAAAATTTTAGAAAATCATATCCACTCGTGTACCCGACTAAACATCCGAAATCTGAACCCTCGTCCGAGCCCAAAAATCTGAACTTAAAACATTATTTCTCTCTACAATATTTCAAAAAATATTAAATTAAATTTAAAATTTTAAAATACATATTCACATATAACATAAAACATTTTTATATTTTGTAATACAATATATTTTGTAATATGGTAAAAGTAAATTTTTGTTTCGATTCAAATCTGTGTATTTAGATTTAGTTTTGGATTTTGAATTTTTGATCAGTTCTAGGCGTGGATATGAATTTTCAAAATCCGTCAATTTTGAAAACATGTTTTGCGATTGCTAGTTGGATTCGAATTCGAGTCCTTAATTATTTTGTGACCAGTAATTTAATCTTTTTAATGTTTTCATTTAAAATTTTGTGTAAAACTTTTATTATCTCAAACGATTATAATTTTTAAAACGTCTATTATATCTAATGGTTCTAAAGTATTCTTATTATTCAGTTCAGTAGGTTGAACTGAGAAGCTTGATAGAATAGATTATAGTTTGATCAGTCCAAACAATTATTTTATTTTTATTTTTAAATCATTGATACTAATTTAATTAAAATAAATAATAAAAATTAGTAAACTAATTGCAAACCAAAAGGTAAGGGATTGACATTTTCAAAATCGACTAAATAAATCAGATTAATTAGACTGACTAATTTGATGAAATATATAAATAATCTACATTTATTCTATACAACTTTGTTTAATTTATCGACATTTCAAATTTTGTTTACTATAATAAAACTTCATGGTGGACATCTAGTATAAGCTTAAAATTTAAATTCTACAATCTAAATTTATTTAGTAGAAAGATCAAATTATACATACTATTTAGATTCTGAACTTCAAATTTACTTTCAGCTTATTTTTAAAATTATAATACATAATCTAATTATTTTAAATGATAGAATTAGAATCAATTTAGCGCATATAATTGTTTTCTAAGATAAATTTGAATTGTACCCTATACTCTTAATCAATTAACCATATTTTCTTTTAAATAGTGACACAAATTTAATGTCTAAACTAAAAAGTTATAAATTTTTTTAAACATATTAAATATACCGAATTTAAATAGTTATCTATATTCAAATTTTTTAAATTAATGATACAGAATTAATGTCTAAACTAGAGGAATTTAAAAGTTTTTTTAACATATTAAATATGTTGAATTTAAATATTTAGTAATATTAAAAAAATTTAAATAGTGACACAAAATTAACATTGAATTTAAATTTTTAGCCGATACAATTCTATTCTAAGAAAAAATCAATTATACCCAATATTCCGAATCAATTAAAGTCTAAATTAGAAAAGATTTAAATTTTTTTAAATATATTAAATATGTTGAACTCCAATATTCACCCAAATTCAAATATGTTTAAATTAGTGATACAAAATTAATGTCTAAACTAGTTGAATTTAAACATTTACCAACATTACAAGTTCTTTTAAATAGTGATACAAAATAATTCTAAAATATTAAAAAAAAAAAATTATAATATTACATATGTTGAATTTAAATAGTGATTCAAAAACATTATAACATAATAAATATGTTGAATTCGTTATTATGAATATTAAATTTGTTAAAATAATAATGCAAATTTTTTTTTTAAATTTAAATTTTAAATTTAAATATTAAATATTTAAACCCAACATGTTTAGAAACATTAATATTTCTAAATATCTATAATTTAAATTAATGCCTAGATTGGAAGAATTCCAAATTTCCTATTATTAATGCCTAAATTACTCCACAATTAATAGCTAAAATTGGGTTAATCAATATTAATGAAAACTTTCTTATAATGTTTCCTAGTTTAATTACAAAAATATCCTTATATTAAAAAACCTATTAACCTGCTACATAACAAAATGATAGTTTTAACCTTTCTCAATCAACGGTTAGAATCTTTTTTATTTTTTATAAAATAAAGTACCGAATCATTTCTCTACTTTTTATATTTTAGTGTTATGATTATTTTGCTATTATTGTGGATGGTAGGATCAAGCTCAATTTCTTGCTTTTTATTTGTATATTAAGACTATTTGATCAGTTTCAGTTTCTTTTAAAATGTTTTTTTATTGCAAATTTTATAAAAACAATAAAGCAAATGAGGGCAAAATATAATCTTTTGAAATATAATATATGGTTCTTTTGGACACGTCGAGAGATAAAATATGGTGTGCTTTTTTAAGTTAAAAGGAACAAATATGCTTTATTTTTACTTTATAAAAACTATATATATATATATTTATTTTTGTTTCAGAAATGAAAATATCTGCGAAAAAGCATCAAAGTAAACATCACGTGTTCAAACCACACCAAAATTGAAAATGACACGTGAAGAAATTTTCCAAGTTAATACGAAACTCTCTCTCTCTCTCATTAATAATTAGTTGATCTCAGTTTGTTCTCTAATTGAGTGACATTGAACAAAACTGTTAATTGGTTGAACCCGAGCTTTTAATTTTCGATTTGGCTTCGCTATGCTACAAAATTTGGTCCAAATAACTCAGCTGCAAAATTAATAAGATCCATTTGTCGGCATAAACTTGGAAATATTCCAATCTCAACAGCATATTTCGGCACGAGAAACTTCACATAGTTGGTCAAGTATAATGGTCTCGAAGAACTTGTCGTTGAGTTTGACTCATATGAAAGGTACACTAACATGGATTCATCTAATCCGGTGATTGGTTGTGAGCGGCTGAGATTTATGTACGTATCACAGATATTTCTATAAGCTTCGAGTGTTCGTGTCGGATGCGTGCTTGTCTGTGCCAGACTCGTGTCCGATGCTGACATGCAATGGATGCGCGTTCGACGCAGGTTCATTGCGGATTCTACTAAAATAATTTTTATTTTATTTTATATATATATATATATATATATATATATATATATATATATATATATATATATATATATATATATATATATATATATATATATATATATATAGTGTAAGATGATAAATTTTTGGTTTTTTAATGAATGTATATAATTTTTTTGGAATAATATAAATAAATCATGTATGGTGAAATTTTTTTCCTTAAAGTATATGAATCATCAAAGAGAATTTTATTAAGTTTCATTTAAAAAAAATATATGACAATATTGTAACTAATATTTTTTATATAATAAATATATATATTATTATATTAATAATATAATATTTTATTAGCGATATTTATGTCCTGTTCATGTTATATCTTTTTGAAGCTTTATTGCGCTTACTCTTCACTTGATATAGATCCTTTATGCTATAGTTATTTTTATTTGATTATATAGTTATCCACTACACCCAGTGCAGCTCTGTACTCAAGCACTATACTGCGATTCGCTATTCATTTCATTTCACTAATTACCGAGCTTTTAAATACAAAAAAGATATAAAAACTAATTGATTCAAAAGTTTAAATTATCAGAGAACAACACACTAAGGCTCCGTTTGGTTCGGAAATAAGCTAATTTAGGTTATTCCTGAAATAAATATAACTCTTGGGATAAACAGGGATAAAATTAATTTTGAGTTTGGATGAAAATTGAATTTTTCTCGGGAATAAGAAAAATAGCGTTTGGATGGTTAGTTTGGAATAACAAGGATAAGAATAATTATAGTTTTAACATAATAACATTTTATACAATTAATTAATGCAAAATATTAATTAAATAATAATTTAATTTATTTAATTCACTAATTAATCATGAATATTGCTAAATATTTCTAAATATTAATTAATAAATTAATTAGTAATTAATAATTTAATTAATTATAAATAATTTAATTAATTAATTAATTAATTAATTACTTAATAACAATCAGATAATTAAATTAGTCAAAATAACAAAAAAAATAACCATCCAAACGCTAGAGGAGTACAGTTAATTAAAATTAAATAGGACATTATTTAACAAATTAAGCTAATAAATTAATATATTAATAAAAAAATTAATTAATTAATTAGTTATATTGGTCAAAATATTAATTGATTAATCAATATAGTTATTAGTTATTACATAAACACACTAAATAATTATTAATTTAGCTAATATTTTATTAATTAAATTAGTTAATTATTAAATTTAGCTAATTAATTTATAAAATAATAATATATAATATATTGATTTATAATATTTTATTGTTAAATTAGTTAATTATTAATTTAGCTAATTAATTAATAAAATGTAATATAATATATTGATTAATAATATTTTATTATTATATTAGTAGAGGTATAAAGAGAGAAAATTGCTATTCCACCAAAAGGATGGAATAGCAATTTCTCCCTCTTAACGGGTTATTCTAGAATAACCCGTTAAGAGAGGAATTAAATAAACGCATATTTCTCTCTAGTGTTTGGAAGAATTAGAAGAATAAAGTGGGTTATTTCTATTTTATCCCTCAACCAAACATAGCCTAATAGTTTTCCTCAATAGGCATACGTAGCGCGATACCAAGTTGCTTCATTAACACGATGACCCACACTTATAAGAGCCAAATGCGTGGAACTCACATAGAGTCAATAGAATCGGGTGGTACGTATGGGCACGAACATGAATTCAAAGATGTAAGGTGGTTGGACAAAATTCGCTCTCCCATTATAACTCACAATTTGAGTTCACATTTAATCCATCTCTAGATGGTGCTAAGCGTAGACCAAAGGTCTTTGTGAATGATGTCTAGGGTTACTGGATAAAATTTTCACTATGTTGATGCCAAAAATTAACGCGCCATAAGATAGACGGACTGGACCATATACGAGCCAAAGAAATAAGGACACGTGGTACAGCAGGAGCCGACAACAAAATACCTAAAGATGGAGAGACTTTAGACGGGAACGATTGAGAAGTGTGGCGTAACTTACGCGATTATGGAGCGTAATTACGCGATCATGGCTATAACACTACCCCCACTACCAAAACCAACCAATAATGTAGGCTATAAATAGTAATTTCGAAGCCTGTAATAGGGGTCTTTCTCTTTCCTGCGAACGAGAAGACCACTGCATTTTTAATATTTCTACTTTCAGCATTTACAGCTTTTTTATGAGTAGTCTACATGTAATCTTTACCATTCCAGCATTTACAGTTTTTCTTAGGAGTAGTCTTAATTGTACTTGTAACCCAGATTTTTCCACAATACAATGACTCGGTTCATTCAACCGAATCTTTGATCAGCCGGATATCTTGAATCTTCGGCTTTAATTAGTGAATGGAGGTAGAATCCGGTTGAGCCGATCCCTCCTCAACCGAATCGCTTGATATGATCGTGGCGCATTCGAGAGTCATTTCAGAAAACTGTTTTACCTTTTCACACACATATCGAGAGAATTTGGATCCGATCAACGGTCCAGAAAAAACAGCGCACAACACACTAATAAGGAGTTCTCGAAAAAGAAAATCGAGCGTGAGCCGTCAAAAAAACCCTAACTTACACATGACGCTTGGCCGACACCGCATTCAAACATCCCAAACACGTTCGATCTTGAATTATGTTCTAAATCAAAGAGAGTACCATTGCGTCGAACTTTATCATCTGTTCTGCATCTCAACTCTTCTAGAGTGAGTCTTTCATCAAAAATAAAAAAAGAATAGAAAAGAAAAAACTTCTAGCTAGATTGATGAGATTGAAAAGGTGGCATGTGTGGAGAGAATTAATCTACTTAGAAAATATTGCTTTGCGAAAGTTATCTCCATGTATCTTCGTCGTTACAGATCCTTCTCTGCTTTGTATCTTTTGTGATGTTTCGCTTTCTATTATTAAATGTCGAGATTCGCCATATATTTTTATTTAAAAAGTGGATGTTCATATTGAGATTATAAAGATAAGATATATATACAACCAAGTGTGAAATGTAATAATTTGATTGACAATTATGATTTGATTTGTATCGTAATTAGCGGAATGGGACGATCGTCAACATGCGACTGCATAAGTTGCCGTTCATATTACTGCTTTGAAATTCGGGTTAATTGTTGTCGACACCCTACTACTTCCAAGCTGCGTCGAATACATGTAATTAAGGAATGTGGCTGCATGCAACAGCAGTTCAAGGCTACACGTAAAAAATATGACTTTTGTTTTTTGTTTTTTTTTGGGTGGGGGTAGGGGTGAAAACGGATAGGATATTATCCGAAAATATCCGTATCCGTATTCGATAATATCCGAATCCGGATAGAAAATATTCGGATCCGGTCGGATACGGATACAAATATGATTTTTAGAGAGTTAAATTTTTCTGGATATCCGAAAAAAATGGATACGAATGTGGATATCCGGATTTTAGTATTATTATTTTTATATTCTTTATATTTTTGAATCCGTCGGGCCTAATTTCGTCCGCCCGCGCCACTCAAATCCCTTTCCTCCGGAGTCAATCTTTCGTGTCTACTCTAATTCATTGCCAATGAACGTACCTAGGAATGATTAGTACATGTTGTGAAAAAATAAGATAATTTTTTTTGTATTATTCGATTATTATATAATGAGTTATATATTAAAATTACATATTTTATATATGAAGAAATATTGTTAGAAAATAAGATAGAAAAATAAAATAACTTTTTGTGTATGTGCATATTAATATATATTATTAGTTGAATATATATTCGATCCATATTCGAATTTGAAAATATATCCGACTATATCCGAATCATTTTTTAGCGGATATAATAATAAAAATTTAGCATCCGACATATATCCGTATCCGAATCCATATCCGAAAAAAAAAATATGGATGTGGATATTATTTTGTCAAATATCCGATAATATCCAATCCGTTTTCACCCCTAGGTGCATGGGGGAAGCAATTTCGAACAAAACCTTCTAAAACACTAGAATATTATAAATGCCCCTTCAAAATCTACAAATATCATCAATATTTCTCTAAACTCATAAATAAAGGGAGTTAAATCTAAATGAATTAAGTTTTATACATTTTTTTTTTTTTTTTTTTTCATTGAGAGCTGATACAATGGAATGGTTCTACAGGTTCCTACTATTTTAGTATTTCAGTCGTAGAGGCGAATAAAGCTGCAATGCTAGAGCTAGCCATTCTTTTTAGAGGGTGTTTGGTCTAAATTTTAAAAAAAATTTAAAAATCTTACGTCAAAATTAATTTTTTTTTCAATAAATCATTTGATCCTTTTATTTGTAAAATTTGATTTTAATTTTTAAAATCAGATTTGTAATTTTAGAGACTCCAAAATTAGCTAAAATATGCTTCCTGTAATTTGATTCTCACAAAATTGGACGCTAACTCAAATTATAAATTTACATTTTGATTTTGATTCAAATTTTAAATTTTAATTTAATTTTGAATTTGAATTTTAAATTTAAATTCAGATTTTGTATTCGATTTTAAATCCGAATTCAGTTTTTGATTTCAATATTGAATTCAAATTTAGATTTTAAATTCAACTTCAAATTGATATTTAAATTTTGGATTCAATTTAAAATTCAAGTTTTAAATTTAATTTATATGTTGGTTTCAAATTTCAAATCTAAAGTCTGAATTTGAATTTGAATTTTAAATTTAGAAATTTAAATTTAAATCTAGATTAGGAATTCAATTTAAACTTTAATTTCTATTTAAATTTTAAATTTTAACGTTAGATTTATTTTTTAAATTCAAAATTTTAAAATTTAAATTTAATATTTGAATTCAAATTGTAAACTGAAATTCAGCTAAAAAAATATTATGTGCAAACAACAAAGAAGAAATTACCAAATAATCTTACAGAATCACTTCGGAAAATTTACTTTTCTCCTAAACTCAGCCAAACGCTTTACAATTTTTAACTCAACAATAATTCTCTAAATCAAGATTAATTAAGAAGAAATCACTTCGTTACGGCAACCATGCCCTTACTATTCCAACTCTTTTAATTCACCAATACAAACTAACATACCGGGCAGCTAACCGACCGTCCTTAGCGCAAGTGACAAAGGGATTGGTAGTTGGTACCCGAGATTCTAAGTTCGAAACTTAGTTGCTTTACATTTCTAGGTAAGTTTATTTTTTTAAAAAATAAACGAAGCGGATAGCGTGCTATATTTCTCTCTCAAAAAAAAAAAAAAATATCGGACAGCTAACCGGCCATACCTAGTACCCTTGGCTAACGGCTTGATGTTGGTACCCGAAATAGAAAGTTCGAAGCTTTATTATTTTATATTTCTAACTAAATTTATTTTTAAAAATAAACGAAGCATATCACACAGCTACTATAAGCATGGTGATAAAATAATAACTTATTTTTGTTAAAACAAAGTGTATAGTAATTCTACTTATCCGTGAGGTATAATTTATCTCTACCAACATCAAAAACTGCAATTTAATTACTAATCGATTGAATAATAGGATCCACTGTAGAAAATTTTTTCATTCTGATTTAAATTTATCATATTATATATATTCGATCACGCTTTCTAATCTTTGAATTATCATAATTTTTTTTGAAGAAATTAAAAGGAAAAAAAACGCACTCAATACGTTAAAGGCCTTTTGCATTAAAAAATTCATCGATTTTGTGTTTTATCAAAAAAAATTATTATTTTAAATTTTATAGATACAGTCCGAATTTTAGTAAATTGACCAAAATGAATTTATTCTTTTTTTTTCTCTCTCTTTTTTTTTTTATGCTGGTTCGTTTTTCTCGTTCCGCTCCCAGTTCGTCTCCCTTGCTGCCGTTTCTTCTTCTCCTTCTCCTCCTGCTTCCTCTCATTTCTTCTTCTCCTCCACCGCCCCCATATCGACGCCGCGCTCCGCTTTCTTACCTCGTCCTTTCTTCCGCCGACGCCGGCTCAGATATGGCACGTGGAGGTGAGGCTACGCCGAAACGCATGATCACGGACAGAGCCGGCGAAGAGGGTGCCGTAGGATTTGAGGACGATCGAGATGGAGAACGCGTCGGGCGGGGGCAATGGTTGCGGCAGAAGGCGACGGCGAGGCGCAATAGCAAAAAATAAGATGCAGAGAGTGAAAAGAAAGAAAGAAGATCAAATAAAAATGAAATATAAAGAAATAATATTTTTTTCTTCTTGGAACAGAAAATGCGAAAAAGAAGACGAAATTATATTATTTTAGACAAAAATTGCACTCTTTAAATCGAAATTTACACAAGTTGAAACGAAATTTATACTCTTTAATATAAAATTTATACCGTTTGAGATAAAAATTATACCTATTAAGATGAAAGTGAATTATTTTTATAAAAATATTAAATTGATGAAATTTTTATGCAAATTGGCCAGCATTCGAATCAATTTTTTGTTAAATTGGCGTACCGAAACACCGAAACACGAGTGCTGTGAACGAAACAAATGGCGACCGCAGCGTATATATCGCCAACGAACTAATTTATTACATTTTTTATTTGTTGTTGTGATCGAATTAGCAACGTTATATTATATTAGCAAAAGGACAAAAAAAATAAAATAAAATACAGTGCAAAAAGTACATCGTTGTACGTGCGGTATATTTTTAAATTAGATATATTTTATATTTTATTCATCTAAATATCAAGTTCTCTTTCTAATCTTTTCAATTTTTATTTTTATTAAAACTTTTGTAAATATGGATAGTATTTTTCTTATTATATATATATTTTGACGTGTATCCATCAATATTAGAGGGGGAGCACACAACACAAAAAACAATTTCTCGATTTCATTCACTCACTTATCAAATATTAAAATTTCATTCATTCTCAAAATTTTATGATTTTGTTTCCACAATTGATAGCACGTCTTGCAAAACTGCAAATCACTTTGTTTCAATTAAGATAAAAAATTTTAGACTGCTGTCGAAAGATTGAAAAAAATATCTTCACATGCTTTCTATTGAGAGTCCGCGACTTTCTCTGATACCGATAACTGTAAATCTATTTTTCGCTTTGGTACCGATTGTTCGGATTCTACAATGAAAACGTCCAATGAGATTTTTAGCATAAATCCGTCTGCTCAGTAAAAATTGGTACAAATAGAAAAGATAGAAAATAAAATCAAGATAAGCGCTTTTCTCTCGCACATATATTCGTGTGGTAGAAGCAAGGAATCATCGACTCGCAGCTCGACCGCACACCAATGAAAACGCATGCCATATCCGAGTATGTATAATTAGATTTCTACTCTAATTTAAATCCTCGTTGATAAATCTCCGACCTAATTAAGTAGTATTTAACTATAAATCTAACCAAATCCTAGCACTTTTATCCCAAGTCTCTTTGGCCCAATACCATTACAAGGCCAATCAATAACAAATAAGCGCTTCAACAATTGTTTCGTATAGTATTAGAATAGGATATTGTCAGTATAGGTTGTAATAATGGAAGTGAAAAAAGTATTTAAAAATTAAAAATAAATGAATAGTCACGGTTGTTTGATAAATTAGTTATTTTATAAAAAAATATGTCTTTTCATTTGATGTAAAGAGATATGTCTCTTTACGAAGAGATATATTTTTTCACAAAGAGATGAAACTCTTTTGTGAAAGAATATATTTTTCTAATAATTCTGAAAAGATATGTCTTTTCATTATTCTTGAACAGATACGTCCTTCTGTGAAAAAGTTATAATATTAAAAGTTGTGTAGTTTCATCGTAACCATTCATCTTCTATAAATAGGAGATGTTTGAAGGTTTCAAGGGCAATACAACCAATTCTTTCTCCTTTCTAATTTTTTATATTGATTCTTAAGAGAGAAGTTCTTGAGGAAATCTTTTCAAAAGTATTTTTTGCAATCTTCGACGATCTTATTGTATCCTAGAGGTTATTTGCTCCTAACCTGGTAGTATACATTCGAGTGGTTGAAAAATATTATCTTAAAAAAAGTGTTCCTACACGTCTCAAGATCTTAATGTACTTGATCTCCATTTATATTTTCCAACATATTTGATATTTGTTTTCTGTTATGCTAGCTCATGTGATACTAAATAGGAAAATAACTTTCATAAATAGGAAAATAACTTTCACCTATTAGTTTAAAGTCCGCGATATAGATCTAAATAAAAGTATTGAGTTCAGATATAAGAGACCATGTTAATAATCCAATATTACAACACAGTTCATTACAACGATAACAACTTGAGACTCGACCAAAATGATTGAGAGGAAAATCAAAATCAAGACGATACAAGTCTATCCAACTTGAAACTATTACCATGTATACGCCAACCATTTAATTCGATCATTCAAAGCCAAGTTATAAGAAGCTAGGGATAGTTCTCAAGTTGATCAACTAACTCAATCGTCAAACACGAATACGTCCCGTGAAACCAAATTAAGATCTTTATATAACACACACACACACACACTCACGCTCACTTAAAACCTGGTCTCTAGTATAATACAACCGCTCGGTGATAAGTCTGTGCTTCTGTATATAATTACAACAAATAACATACCCTATCTAGGGGGTGTAGGCATGTCCAAATACAAAGCCCTCAACCAAGGTTATGTTATCAAAAAATTCCCCTATTAATTTACCTTGTTTGGAGTTTATTTACTCTTTTTAGTCATTGACTCTATTAGTGTCACTGTTTCATTGGGGAGTCAGAGATAATATTCTTAAGTTACCCTATTTGGCTTCAATTTGTCTTTTTACTCTTTTTTTACATATTCATCATTATCCCTCCACACACTTTGCATGTTCAATCCATTTGAGGTTTTAAATAGGGTGTATATTGGTAAAAGTAAGTATTAAATATTGAGCTAAGTTATGATCATGATAAGCTTAAGGATTAATAGAGAAGTAACCAAGGGAAGCTTAAACTACAATGAAAGTGAAACTTCTTTATAATCCTGAGATCCCATGATTGGTTGAGAACCGAGTTGACATTTTCCCAAGTCAACTCTTTGGATGCAATGTTGTTTAACTTATGAAAAGTCAACGAGCCAGCTTGAGATCAGATACTATTGTCAACTGTTTGATTAGTTCTAATTAATTCGAAACATTGCCATGTAAGAAGGGATTAACATGATTAATTTGTCGAATTCTGAGTGTCGACTTATGATTAGTATACTTTTAGGATATCATTTAAAATGTGATTAAGGTGAAAATGTAGGGAAACCCCTCAACTACAGGACGTTTTGAAAGAGGCCCCAAACTAAATTCAACAACAGTCCTTTCTGTAAATAATTAAGTCACTCAAATTTATTTGCTATAATTAAGTATCTAAAAATTAACAGTAAGTAGCTAATATAGCCACCAAGTATAATAAAATCTTTAATTAATTAACCAGATAAATTAAAAAAAAAAATCAGAAGTTCAGAGATGTGAGCTAAAAAAAAGTTGAGGGGCCTATTTCAAAATAAATATCTATAATTTCCTTGTGCCTAATGTTTTGCTTTAATTCAAAGTAAATAAATAAATAAATAAAACATAGACTAAGATGTTAATTCGAATTATTAGCGCGCATTTAGTAGAAAAGTACGTATTTTGTGCCGGTGAAGGTAACGACGACGAATGGCACGCTTACAGAACAAAAGACAAAATTGCTATTGACCTAGTACTAATGTATTATATTTTAATTTAAATTTTTTTGTTTGCAATATGTTAAAGTTTTAAGCAGGCCAACAAAATATTTTAATTTTCTTTTGACCAAAATATTGAGTTTATTTTTCACGTAATTTATGGGTAAGAACCAAACACCACAACTAATTAATCTTCGTCTCTTTAATTAAGCCGTCACGAAGTCAAACATATTATTTTAGTAATAGCCTAAACTTTCATACTAAAGCTATTGCTTGCTTTTTTCGTATAGCAGAATCAACAAATTAGAACTTGGATAAATTTCTTCAATATTCCATGCATCAAAGTATAAAATTTCATAGTGCCGTTATAATTATGCTACTATACTATTCATAGTACCAAGCGCTTGGTGCTATCGAATTTTCGGCCGTTGGATGAAAAAATATGCGGTTAGAATTATAGTGGTCCCTTAGGGTTGAGTGGGTGGCTGGTTGAATAGTATAATCTAACGGATGAAAATAATCAAACAATAGATCTAACGGCAGAAAACTCGATAGTATCAAGAGCTTACTACTATTGATAGTATAATAGCCGGACTCTATATATATATATATATATATATATATATATATATATATATAGTCCGGCTATTGTGCTATCAATAGCACGAAGCACTTGGTGCTACCAAGTTTTTCGCCGTTAGATCCACCCCTTTGATCATTTTCATCCGTTAGATCATACTATTCAACCAACCACTCACTCAACCCTAGGGGGCCCACATTATCCTAACCACACATCTCTTAATCCAATGGCCGAAAACTTGGTAGCACCAATGACTTGGTGCTATTAATAGCATAGTAGTCTAGTTCTATATATATATATATATATATATTAAAGGGTCCAGGATTTAGTTTTTGAGTTTGTGAATTAGAGGGACTTTTGTGATAGGCCTATATGTTTGATAAATATAAATGATAGATTTATACGTTTAGAAGGATGTGTATTATATTCTTAGGTTTTGAAGGAATATATATGAGATTTTAAAATTTTAGAGGGTTATATTTGAAACTTTACTAGCCATATTGAAGTAACTAGTGAAGGCCACTCCGCCCTAGGGATGCAATTGGATTCAGGTTGGTGAAGCTCCGGCTTCGATCCGGTCCCAATGGGACGGTAAGTGAGAACAAAAAAAAATATAAATAAAATATAACTCGTCTGGAATCCGTCCAAATCCGTCAAGCAAATAGAGCGAGAGACAAAAGATCCCTTTCTTTGTTTGAACCGTTCCGATCCGTCAAAAATTCGCTCTCGTCTGGATCCGTCCTAGATAGAGTGATAAGTGGGGGCCAAAAATAGGACCAGCTATTAGGTGGTTCGATTAGTCTTTCTCCTCGATATTCAAATCAGACGAACGATTTATTTAAAATGAATCCGCTCCGAATCTGCTCCGGCCTGACAAAAGACGAAGCAGGAGGAAGAAAATGCCTCCCGCCTCCGGATCTGCCCTATTTGCATCCCTACTCTATCCTAAAATAGATAAAATATAAGGCATACAATACTTTTGAGGTGTACATCTAACATTTATCTTATAACTTTGGTATTTTTTTGGCCAAAGAACATTATTTTATATTTTTATATTTTTTAAAATTGTAGAGCTCCGGGAGTTTTAATTTGTCGTATGCTTTATTAGGGAAGTAACTGAGATGCACGGAAATAAGGGCGGAGCTAGAAATTATTCGCGCAGTGGGCATGAGTTTTTTTAGGTAACTTGTCTTTTTAAATGCAACAAAAGGCTAAAAAAATACTATATCCACTAAATTCACATTTCTCAGAATTAGAATAATGCAATAATGTGAAACTATTGCCTTGGCGTATTAAAAAAAAAAAAAAGTGAAATATGAAGCAAATAAGAAAACTTACTACTCTAGAGAGAGAGAGAGAGAGTGGGACTAGTGTGTTTTCGATGACGAAACTACTAAATTGACGATCCACTGTGTCAGAATTGATTCAAGGTATTGAAAATATTTAAAAAATAAATTTTATAATTTTTTGATATTATTTATCTGGTGATTGAAAGGATTCAAAATTAAAGACTGAAAATAAAAATATCACAAAAAATAGGCAGCAAACTTTTAAATTAGAGACATTGATCCTCCTATAGATAGTATAATTTTTTTAAAAAATTAAAACTTCAACCTATTTGTATACTTCTATATTGTTAAACTTGTAAATGACACACGTCGATCATTAAAAATTATTAATTTGAAACTATTTCAATCACTAGATAAGTAATATTAAAAAATTAAAAAATTTATTTTTAAATACTTCAAATATACTAGATCAAGTCTGACAGAGCGGATCGTCTATTCAGAAATCTCATGATTATCAAAAATGATTTAAGAGCACAAAGGTATCCGTGCTTCTGAGACCACATCAGCCCTATATATGAGTAGAATAAATTGCTTGTCTTGGATTTGAATTTTTGTTGCATAAATCTAAAATTTTAATATTTTATGCTGCATAGTAGCTACATACTTAGAATAGGGAATAAACATAAGAGAGAAATATTGAGAAATCAAAAAATTATGGCACTTTTATTATTGGAAACATCAAATGGGAGATAGAAATAACATATAGAAATATTGGAAAATCTAAAAATTATTACAATTTTAACATTGGAAATATGAAAGGAGTAGAAAGATTTTCCAAACAAAATCATATGATGGCTAAAATACTAAAAAATAATTTACAGAAATTTATTGAAGGGACTTGCCAAGGGACTACCAAGCATATCTCAAAACCATACGCACATGAGCACAGCGGAAAACCAAATTTTTTTTAAAAATAAAAATAAACGAGAACAATCGTAGAAAACAAGCACGATGATAACAAAACAATAAAACGAATTAGAGAACATAAAATTTAGGGATAATTTCATCCGTACCCCTCTAAATTTCCAAAATATCGTAAATACCCCTACAAATTTTGTTATATCATAATTACCCCTCCAAATGCATACTTTCTTTCAAAAATGCCCTCGCCGTTATACTCCGTCTATTCAAGTTATTTTGACCTTAGTTAGATGGTGGTTTACCCAAGGTTAAATTTTGAAATACCTATTTTGCCCATGAGTTAGGAGCTTTTGGAGGACCCTATTACTAATGGTAGTTTTTTGCATTAATTAGATGTGACTGTTCATAAAGGGTTAAAAATTACACTTCTGTTTTTTCTTCTCCACGGGAGAAAATGGCGGGAAAGAATTTGGATTAGGATTTTTTCCACCTTATTTCTTCCTCTTCTCTTCATCTTTCTATTCTTGCAAGCTCATAAAAATGATCGGTTGAGCTTTGGTAGTCCTGTGAGTGTGAGAAGATGACAACTCCACTTGGATAAGTCTACTTCCATATATAATAGAATTAACTTTTCTAGTTTAGAAAATTTTCAGAAAAAAACTTAATAAACCACTAAGATTTCTACTTTTATGTTGTCTATTAAATATTTTTGATTTGTCAATTTTTTTTAAAATTTTTTAGACAGTATCGGATCTTTTTACAATTATTTTGATTTACTAAGCAATTTTCTCAATATCTATTTGTAATAAATCATATTCGTGATTTTCTTATGGCATTTGATTATAAAATTTATTATGTTTCATTTTATTTTTTTTAGAATGGATCCGGATGCTGCCTTTATGATTAGAGTAAATTATGGAGGATATTTTAAAGAGATGAAAAAAGGTAAGAAATATGTTCTTGGTAGATAGAGAACCTATTATGTGGATATAGATTACTATAATGTCTTACACAATATAAGTATTACACAATGTCTTACACGAGGTTTCATATCTATAATTTTTCTCTAACTAAATGTCTTACACAATATAAGTATTACAATAAAGATCAACATCTTTAGATAGAATATGACTTTGCATTCGAGATGTGAGATTCTTTGCTCAATCTCTTTCTCCAACCCTTCGATCTGGTACTTCAAGTCAATTGTTGTATGGTGAGCATCATCCACCCATGAGAAAAAGTTGCAATGTCTTTTTCCCTCAACCTATGCATGTTGCCAAAGTATTAGTTTATTTAGAGATTAAAACTATTTGAAACTAAAGTGGTCAAATTTGACTTACCCCCCAGTTTGAACAACGATAAAATCGTTTACCTCTACTATGTGGTTGCTTCGATACCCAAACTCGAGATGGTGTGTTGCAATGGCAAGATGGAACTTGATAAGAGGAGGAAACATAGTGAGCACTTATTTGACTCATTTTGATGAAATGGGGGCAACTCCTGTAAATTCTCAGAGAAGAGGAGAAATGGGAGCAACTCCTGTAAATTCTTATAGAGAAGAGGAGAATGCTCTTATTTAAAGGCATGAAAGAATGGTTATGCTACTAATTTTAGGAGGGCATTTTTGAAAGAGTGACCGTTGAGCCAAATAAATTCGATGTGACATTTTTAAATTTGAAGGGCATTTATGAAAATTATAACAAGTCAATGACCGTTGAAATTTTTATAAGGGCAATTATGATAAGGGTAAAACTGGTATATAGTTCCGTTAGTTAAATTTTTAACGAAAAATTATTTTAAAGGGTATTTTTGAAAGTTTTTCATGTATGGAGGGGTATTTACGATATTTCAATTTTTAGAGGGGCATTTATGTAAATATGAGCTTTTGAAAGGGTACTCAGGAAATTTTCCCTAAAATTTATGTGGTTCGGTTGGCCATGTGTCGATCTACGTTCTCAATGTGTTATTCGATTACTTTACGATACAAAAGTACAAGAAAGAAGATTGATTATAAGAATCTCTCTTTTAAAAGCTCTTCATGTTTTCCACTCAACTAGGATATTTATAATTAAGTTCTAAAATCAAAAACAAGAATTACTAGGGTTTATGTCCCCAAAACCCTAATTCTAATAGGAAACAATCTCTGCTGCCCATTCAAGCCTCTCATCCACCTCTAGCGCGATCTCCTCTTAAACCCTTTAAAGTGTTTTCAAACCATCCCTTATCTCAAAATATAAGATTAAATCAAGTAGGAATCGGATCCAACTTATCTAGTCCGCCACGGAGTTAACTACCAATATCTGAATTGGAGTATCGGTACTAAAACGCCCCTAACATTTGACGTATGGATACCCCAAATTCCATACCAGCACTCAATATAAAATCCAATTTTTACAATTTTGAATTTTAAGGAACTTTTTAGTATCGGTACTCCAACTTTTATCTCCGGTACTTTCATCGTGATATTGACTCGGAACATGACTTCATATAATTCAATAATTATTTTTTATAATAAATTACTAAATATTAAATCCACAACCTAAAAAAATTACACGATTATGATCTTTAATTTAAGAGTTGTAATCTTTCCTCTAAAGATCAAAAAAATTTTAAAAATTTTGATAATAAAAAAATAGAGTGATAAGACTAACCTACTCTTGGATAAAAGAGTTGTAAAATTCGAAACCTAGTAATTTTATAATAGAGTTGTAATCAATCGTTTCTAACGTAAATGACAAAGGATTTAATGGTTAGCATCCGAGATTTCAAAATTCAAAATCTAATTACTTTATATTTTTAATTAAAATTATTTTTTAAAAATAAATAACAATAAAAAATTTGTGGACGTCATTGCCTATCCAAATTAAAATATGGCTCCGTCTCTTCCAAGCATAGAGAAAAAAAAATAAAAAAAATTCTACTTGTGCATCTCAAAAGAAAATACTTCTTCTACATTCAAAAATAAAGGTCTAGATCTTACACCTTCAATTCTATGGTTGATAAAAATCTAATTAGCTTTTAGTAAAAATAAAAATAAAGTCAATATGAAAAGTATAGCATTAAATGACCTTAGGATGAAATGGATGTAAGATATATACTCTACGTTGGAGTGTACGGATAGTATTGCTCTATCTTAAAAGGGGTATGTATAGATTTTACAACCCTCATCTTAGGATTCACAAAAAAATCCAATAATTTTTAGTCAAAAAATAATAATATCACAAGTAGAAAATGATGGTTCTTGGGGGAAAAGAAAGTGTAAATTCTGAATTTTATTTTAGAGTGTACTGATAGTATTACTAAAAAAATAATAAAATCAAGTAAACTATAGCTTATAATAAACAGATGAATTTCCAACCACCTTTATTTGGCAGGAAAACTCAAAATACAACTCTTCTAGTTTTTTTTTTTTTTTTTTTTTTAATGGTGATATGATGTTTGATAGGATGGTGTAGAGAGAGAGAGAGAGAGAGAGAGAGAGAGAGAGAGAGCAGCTTTATTTTGATGTTCTTCGGGAGCAGCACACCCACCGCATCCATCCACCATATAAGCCATCGCTCCCTCGCACTTTTCTTCCCATCCCTCCCTCCTCCTCCTCACCACTCTCTCACTCTCTCTTCAAAACAGGGTTGTTGTTGTTGTTTTTTCTTTTTCTTTGTTTTTTAAATTTTTAATTATTTTGACAAAGTTAATAAGCCAGTGACGATCCAGTAATTAATCCAACGCTCCGTGCGCGCCGCGCTTCTGCAGGCCGACCGAACCCCACCCCCCTTTTCGTCGGCCGCTCGTAGGCGACAAACGTTTGCCTCCGAAAAAAAATCACATAAGAATATCAACAATTCAACGAAACTAAAATCCTCTAATCCCTATTTCTTGTCGTTACCCTCACACTTGTTTTCTCCTGCGCATGTGTATAAATATGTATCCATATCCAAACATTTTGAGTCCTCAGTATCTCTAATTAAACACCCAAAATAAAACTTTCCTCTGTTTTTTTTTCTTTTTTTTTTTTCTTTTGAATTTAAGCCATGTGCGATCCGAAGAAGAGCACGTCAGCACCGAACGAGCTACTGCTAACTGCGCCGTTCATCGGCAAGCTGAGGCCGTCGCCCGTCGCGGCGGCTTTCGTGGAGGCGCGGGCCATTCTGGGGCTGGCGGTTCCGATGATCCTCACGGGACTGATTCTGTACCTGCGGTCGATGATCTCGATGCTCTTCCTGGGCCGGCTCGGCGGGCTGGCCCTCGCGGGCGGCTCCCTCGCCATCGGCTTCGCGAACATCACCGGCTACTCGGTGCTGTCCGGGCTGGCCATGGGCATGGAGCCCATCTGCGGCCAGGCCTTCGGCGCCGGACGCTACTCCATGCTGGGCCTCGCCCTGCAGCGCACGGTTCTCCTCCTGCTCTGCTCCTGTCTTCCCGTCGCATTGCTGTGGACGTACATGCGGCCCCTCCTCCTGCTGTGCGGGCAGGACGAGGCCATCTCCGCCGCGGCCCAGACCTACATTCTCTACTCCCTCCCCGACCTCGTCCTGCAGTCGTTCCTCCACCCGCTCCGCATATACCTCCGCGCGCAGTCCGTCAACCTGCCGCTCACCTTCTGCGCCGCCGCCGCGATCTTCCTCCACTTCCCCGTCAACTATCTCTTCGTCTCCGTCCTCGGCCTCGGCATCAGAGGCGTCGCGCTCGCCTCCGTCTGCGCCAACCTCAACCTCGTCCTGCTGCTCCTCGCCTACGTCTACTTCTCCGGCGTGCACAGGCGCACGGGGGGGTTCGCGCTCTCCGCGGAGAGCTTCAGAGGGTGGGGCCCGCTCCTCGCGCTCTCGCTGCCCAGCGCCGCGAGCGTCTGCCTCGAATGGTGGTGGTACGAGATCATGATCCTGCTCTGCGGCCTGCTCGTGGATCCCCAGGCCACGGTCGCGTCGATGGGGATCCTCATCCAGACCACGTCGCTCATCTACATCTTCCCCTCGTCGCTCAGCTTCGGCGTGTCCACGCGCGTCGCCAACGAGCTCGGCGCCAACCGGCCCGACCGCGCGCGCCGCGCCGCCAACGTCGGGCTCGCGTGCGGCTTCGCGCTCGGCTTCGCGGCGCTGAGCTTCGCCGCGTCGGTGCGGGGCGTGTGGGCGCGGATGTTCACGGCCGACGCGGCCATCCTGCGGCTCACCGCGTCGGCGCTGCCGATTCTGGGGATGTGCGAGCTCGGCAACTGCCCGCAGACGACCGGGTGCGGCGTCCTGCGCGGCAGCGCGCGGCCCAAGGTCGGCGCCGACATCAACCTGGGGTCGTTCTACGCCGTGGGAATGCCGGTCGCCGTGGGGCTCGCCTTCTGGGCGGGGCTCGACTTCCGGGGGCTGTGGCTCGGCCTGCTCTCCGCGCAGGCCGCCTGCGTCGTGCTCATGCTCGCCGTCATCAAAACCACCGACTGGGACCTGCAGGCCGACCGCGCGCAGGCGCTCACGGGGGCCGCCAATCACGGCGGCGGAGGATTAATCACCGGCGCCGCATTCCCGGAAACCGATGATGAGAAAGAGGCCCCGCCGCCGCCGCCGCCGAAGGCCGCCGCTGTCGGAGGCGACGAGACCACTAGCTTGGTGATCACCATACAGACTGACCATTCAAGTTAATGCTTTCCGCCAATGCCAATTGATTAACTAAAATTTGAATCATTTTTGTAGTCATGCCCTACAATATCTCCCCCTATACTGCTGCTGATATACTGCTGCTGATGAGTCAGCGTTTGATTTTTCTAGGCACTACCGGAAAGCATTACCCTTATTTTTTTTTGTGCATTCTAAATACTCTTATCATGTGATTTTTTTTTTATTAAAAAATTTGGGGGTGACACTTTTGTACTATTTTTTACATTTTTATTTTTATTTTTATTTTTACAAATTGTTACATTTCCTTTGTAACAAAAGTTGTGGGAAATTACAATGAGAACGAGAAAGAGTTACGACGAGGTTTTTTAAACCAAAAAAAGAAAAAAAAGTCTAAATTGTCATTTTGCTAAAGTGCTTGCATTGACCATCTAGTAGAGGGGAGGAGGAGAACGAGGGCGATTTGTATTACATTACGACCGGATTGGGTGCATTTTGCGCTTCGCCGTCTACAAAAGCCGGCAGCGTGAAGACTCCGTCGCCGGCTTTCGAAGTCGCCCCCGGTCTTCCCACAGCGCCGCGTTTGAGACAAGTCGGCTTCAACGCAGTGGGTGGAAATGTACAACGACTCTCTCCCCTATTGGCTATTTCGAAATGGGTCCCTCAATTTTTGACACTTTTTTGGATTCTCCCTAACTTATTCCTGTGGTATTTAGAAAAGCACGTGTCAACATTAAAATTTATAATATTAGACTGATTGTTCCTAACGCAGGTGGCAAAAAAAAATTGACAGATAGTATTTGAAGTCCTAAGTTTAAAATCTAGTTGTTTCACATTTTCAGGTATATTCGTTTTGATTAATAATATTTGAATTCTGGTGGCTTTCAGACTGTATGAACTTAAATTTGTCAAATAATAATATATTCAGCGCTATAGAATAGGGTTTTTTTTTAAACTAAGCTATGGCATAGAAAATTTGATTATTCTATCTCATCCAAACACCTACTGGGATTTGTAGTTTTATATAATAAACACAAGTATTGGGACTATGCACATCAATCTCCAGAGTTGAGGTTTGCAACCTCTCTAAATTATTTTAAATAGTTCTAAGTTGTTTTTTTTAAAAAAAAAAAATTAAACCCCAATATTGCAACATATGGAGCTGTAATAGGATAAAAAATTTCTTCAAAAAGTGTATCCAAACTCCCTATAACTTGAAAATCAAAATTGTGTACCATAATTTTATATAGTTTCCAAACAACCCTTTGCCCTTTTTTTTTTAATTCGAGCCTCTTTCCCTTCTAATTTTTTTTTAAATTTAATATATTTTAGCTAACTAAATAAAAAAAATTATTAAATTTAATAACTCTATTAAATAGTAGATGTTAATTTTGTAATTTAATTTTAATAAAAAATAATTAAAATTGTTAATTAGAGTTTTTGTAATTTTAGTCAACTTTATTATAATTGACTAAGACTACGCATCTCCAAGATTCAAAAAATTAGAAAACGTGCCAACGAATTAAGAAAGAGCAATAGAACGTGGTAAACTTTAATTCGTCACACGTGGTTTAGCTCATTTTCACTTTATCACTTTGTGGTTTAAAAAATTACACTTAATTATTCTATTATTTAGCATATTTTTATTTTTTCACCGTATGGTTTAAAAAGTTACACTTAACTATTCCATGATTATTAAAAAATTTACTTATCTTATTTGATAGTAGATATTTTCTGTAAAATTAGAGATAAAACTATAGAAAGTTAAGTTTAATTTTTTGAACTACATAGTGGCAAAGTAAAAAATGAGCTAAACCACACGGGTGGAGCAAATTGAATTCTGCCCTGAAGAAAATGGAAAAGTTGGGGGATGATTTCGAATAATTCTAAAGATGAGGGGTCTTTATACAATTTTTACTGTCGCACTTTGATACTTTTGTTAGCATTTTCTCTATTTGGTTGGTCAAAAGTAAAGCACTGAAAGTGACACTTTTACAAAGTGACGTATTATCGATCGTTTGGTTTGCGAAAATGAATATAAAAGTCACATTACAAAAGTGGACAGATAAAGTAAGTTATAATTAAATTTTATTTTTTTGACTTCGGCTCAAAAAATTTTGAAGTCACCGAAAGTGGAGACCTTAGCTAAGAGGTTATATTTGGTCTTAACTTTAATCTTTAAATTTATTTTTAAAATTAAATTTCACTTAAATTTGAATTAAAATTATAATTTAAATTCACATTCTAAATTTTATTTGTAAATTTAAATTCAACACAAAATTTTTAAATTCAAATTTATGAATTTATATTTAAATTTAAATTTTCTAATTTTATTTTTATTTAAATTTAAATTCTAGTATTTAAATTTTAAAATTAAATTTTTAATCAAATTATTTTTAGCTAAGAAATTCAATTTGAACTTTGAATTCAAATTGGTCAAACTATATATTCAAATTATTTATTGAAATTTAAATTTAAAATTTAAATTTTAAAAATTTAAATTCAAATTTAATTTTACTATTTACTTTTAATTTCAATAATGAGTTTCAGTTTAAACTTTGAATTCAAATTATGAATTCAAATGTTCAGTTTGAATTGTGGTTTAAACTTAAATTTTTAATTCAAATTGTAAATTCTTATTTGATTCAGAATTTAGGAGATCAAAGAGTAAATTAAAATATAATTCAAATTATAAATTTAAATTATGAACCCAAATTTGAATAAATGTTCTAATTTTTATGTTGAACTTTTGTTTTGGACTTTAATTTTAATTATGAGTTATAATTTAAACTTTAAATTCAAATTGTAAATTTAATTTATATCTTAAATTTTAATTATAAATTCAACTCAGATTTAAGTTTAAATTTAAAATTTAGAATTTAATTTTGAATTCTAAATATAAATTTAAATTGCTAGTATAAATCGTCTGTTTATATCTTCTTTAGATATAATTAAAGAATCAAAGTTATGAAACTATAATTTTTCATATTTTACTTTATAACCAACCAAACAATCGAACTGAAAAGTCACTTTTACAAAAATAATTTTTTTCAATTCAGTCACTTTCGGACAACCAAACATAAGATGAAAATGGTATAAATCTTATATACTTTGTTGGGATGGATAGTTAACATTTTCTCTTCTACTAACCCAAGCGGCCCGCCAAAAGTGGCGGGCCCCACAAATTTGAAGCGCATTCATAGCCGTTGGATGCGCCGTTTTGACTCGCTGGGCTCGTCAACGAGCCCGACTTATTTTGGGCGGGTCCCCACGATTTGAAGATTCGAACTTGCTTACAACCAACTAGTAAACAGTGATCACAACCCTTCCTCATAGCTTCATAGGTGGAGGCAAAGGGGACCAACTAAACGAGAGGACACGATCTCAGTCTAAGAGTCTGTTTGGTTCGGCTTATAAGCGTTGAAATTTTCTATTCCCGCATTGCTCATTATAGAGGAAAAGTTTTGAATTCAAAGCTATTACGGAACGTTATTTTGTCCCGTGACGAGACGGATAGCTACCGCCGTAAGGAACCTACCCCTAATGGCTTTCCACCGCAATGGCTGAATGTGCAGCACCGAAAAAATTAATTCAAACAGACTAGAAGTTTATTTCGACACATGTTATTTTTCATATTAGAAAGAAAATTTTTTACTCAAGTTTGATTACTTATGTAGAAATTAGAGTTGATTATATACTCTTATATATAGTCCTAAAACCTTTTGATTATATGTATATTTTTAAGAATATGTACGCAAAATCAAGGGGTATATTCTGTGCGAAAAGCGATTGCGTAGTTAACTCGGTCAAAAAAAAGAATTTTATTAGGGACCATCCTCGCCGTAGATTCGTTAAACTTATCATCTATCGTATATAACAGTTAAATCTTAAAGCAATAGCTACCATAAAATTATTGTTTCATCGTCAGGGCACCACTGAAATATAGATTATTGTTTGGTACGCCCATAAAGTAATTAAATACTATTTGTACCCCCACTTTTGGGTGTAGATCTTACACGGTACATCTATTTTTGGGTGTACTGCTAGCATAGCACCGCGCTCTGTTAGTTAATACGTGTATAATACGCGTATTATTCGCGAACTACTGAAATACCGTATTAAACGGTCAGTCTGTGAATTTTTTCCAGCTATCCGGAATAATACGCGATTTTTTTACTTGCTCAAGAAATTCGCGATCAAAACGGCGTCCCCGAACAATATTCTGAAAAATTCGGCGTGCGCGGCAGCGGAAGGACGAATTTTTTCGAAAAATTTGAATTTAGCGGCTGCGGAAGGAATAAATCTTTTGGACCGGCGGCGCGCGACCACTGCTTCGATGATCGGTGCATGTGCATCTCGTTCTGAACAATCGAGCAACCTTGGGTTTCGATTTTGAAGAAATAGTGACGGAGCAACAGTAAAAGAAGAGAAAGGAAAGGGAAGATGAACAGGAAAAGTACGCGGCGTTGGGCGCGACTAAAAAATCGCGGTCCAAGAGGCTGCACTCAGCCTCGTGGACCGCGGTGAGTGAGAGTACATGGACCTCTCACTCTTAGTCCTCCGCACGCGGCGTTGGGCGCGACTAAAAAGTCGCGGTCCACAAGGCTGCACTCAGCCTCGTGGACCGCGGTGAGTGAGAGGTCGACCTCTCACTCACAGCCCTCGGTGGGTATATATATATATATATATATATATATATATAAAATGATATATTTTTTTTTTATATTTTTTTTAGTTTTAAGTTTATAAAAATTATAATTATTTATGATAATAGTATTAATTTTTTTATAAAAAATTAATTCAGTAGTCGAACTTTTGATTCCGAATTTTTAAACGCTGAACGTATAATTCTCGTATAAATCACATATCCGAATAATTGACGAATCCGTTTTTTAAACCGTATTTTTTACCGAATTTAAAAATTAAAATACGAATTTTATTCAAATTATATCCGTACTGAATTTTTGCCGAATCCGAATTAACTAACTATGGCACCACGCCAAAATATGTACTTTGCGAAATCACCTCTATAATTTTGCGTATTTGCGAGGGTATAAATGCGAAAAGGAACAAACTCCCAAAAGAAGACAAAAATGTCGGCATGTTGGGGAATAAGCACGCATAGGCCCTGGTGGATTCACCTGTCAATTGCCTCATTAAATATCTAGGTCCGTACTGATCCCAGGGCACCAAATTGCAAATTGATAAGAGTCAGGGCACAAACATGTGAAGCAAAAAACAATCGTGGGGCACCGCATCATGTACAGCCCAAAATGAAGTGTGCAGTTTATACCCTCTGATCATCGAAGGGTTAATAATTAGTCCTTGTCTTATCATTATTTTAACAGGAACGTTGGTGGTACATCCAAAAAGAATGTATATCTTACGCTTCATTTATTCATAGGTGAAATTTTTTTTTATCAATTATATTGATATGATTGATGGATAACACCCCGCCGTTGAATGGGTGATGTGTATACAAGAAGCATTTTCTTTATTTTAAAGATCGAAGGTTTTAGGGCCATGGATAGAGCTAAACTTCTAGCATCCGCGTGGAATGAGCTTGTTTGAGTAATTACTCCCCCCCGCCGCCGCCCCTCCTCCCCCCCCCACCCCATTTCTCCCCTCTTGCTTGTATCTCTCCTCTCCTCGGAGGCCTTGGCTGCTTCCACTCTGTATGCTTAGTTCATCTTACTTAATGAATGAAGCAGGTAGCGTACTACCTTTTTCTCAAAAAAAAAAAAAAAGATCGAAGGTTTTAAAATATCTCTAAATTCTAAGATAAGGGAATAAATATCATATACCTTCTTTTAAAATGCATTAGTAGTATATAAATATGTATATAAATATTGCACCCATATTAGGTGCTGGGTCGTTCTAGTGCACCCTCCCCTTTTTCGCCCGTGATTTTTTTCTATAAATTTTTTTTTGCGTAAATATTTGTGTTCTATCTTCTTTTACTATTTTTGTAGTTTGTTTATTGAGTTAATTGCATATAGTTTTCTGTAAACATATCAAATAGCAGATATATTTCTAAAGTTCAATTTTTTATTTTTATTCCTGTAAAAATTCTAACGTTTTTAAATATACCACTGCTGTTAGAATCTGTTTGAAAAATATAGTTAACCATAAGTAAAATACTTAACCCTATCAGTGAATGAGTTAAGTTGACATTTTTATCTCCCTTATATTATTAGGTAAAATATTTTTTTGGAGGATATTTCTATATAATTCTAACAGTTAATTGTAGCTTTTGGATAGTAAAATATTCTGATCAAGCTTGTTATACTAAACTTTGCATTCTAATTTTGAAGGGGAAGAATCGTCAAAAACTCAAATCAAATAAATTAAAAGATTGTATAGTAAAATCAAATTTTTAAAGATGAGGAATATTTCAATTAGTGAAATCTAATTAGTGAAGAATTTGATTAGATTTTACATGAAATAACCTCCTCGGCAAGTTAGGGCCTGTTTGGTTTCTCAAAAAATATTTCAGAAAACTTTTTTTAGGCTGGAAAATTTTTTCCGTGTGTTTCGTTCGAGGGTAAAGTAGATTTTTTGAAAAATTATTTTTCATATTTCACGGAAAATTTTTCTTTTCGTTTTTAATTTTTTTTCGAAAAACAAAATTTTTTTTTCTTACGGACGTTTGAACGAGTAAAATAGAAATTTTTTCTTTTCTAATATATTGATATATGTTTATCACCCAACCGTCATCTTAACCATTTTCTACCGTCATCTATATATTCCCAGACTATATATATATATACACATACGGCATAATTATCACCATCTCCTACCCATCATGTCAATCATCTTCATCTTTTTTGTAAAAATATTTTATCTACACCAAAATATACTTAAAATTATTTTTATTTACTTATTTATTATTTATATTCTAAATAATTTGTGAGTACTATATTAAATTTTAAAAGATTGATAATTTCACTCTTCTTTTGTAGAAGGTATTTATATACCAAAATTTTAAACTAACCAAACAAGTGAAATAGAAATAAAAATATGTTTTTCATTTTTTTTTCTTACCATCCAAACACGCATACATGGAAAACTAATTTTATTTTTCGTCGAACCAAACAACAAAAACTAAAAATTTTCTCTTCCACAAAAAAAATTTCCGCAAAAATAATTTTCTATTATTTTCCAAGGAACCAAACAGGCGCTTATCGAATTAGGTTACTCAATAAGACAATATTGAATAAGAATTAGTAGCATATGCCAAATTTTTTAGCACCCTATAAATTTTAAAGTCTTTATTTAATTTTGTTATTTACCAAATTATTAATGCCTAATCTGTTAAGTATCCAACTCAAAAAAAATATTGTATCTAAATTTGAATTTTGAATTTGGTATAGTAATGCAACATTTTTATTTTGAAATTTAAATTCAAATTTTAAATTGACATTTTAAATATGAACTAAAAGTTTTATTTTGAATTTGTATTTTCAATTTAAGAAATTTTGAATTTGATTCATAATTAAGTTTCGCATATTGTTTCCAAATTAAATTTCTAATTTTGATGTAATTTGAATTCCAATTATTGCTATAGGTGTTTAAAAAGTCCATAATACTTTTTGTTGGGTAAGATCAATTATGAGTCTTATGGACCAAAACACCCTACAAATACCATAAAACTTTTTAGATGGGTAATTAGTGACCGGTACATATACCTCAATAGCATAATCATATTATATCTCAACAATTTATTTAGAAAAATAAACGATCAGAATTTACATGATGTATTAAAGACATCTTTCTCTATGAAAACTTAAGGATGTAGAGATAAATTACAAATCCAATTAAAATCTCAGTCTTATTTATTTTTTTCCTATATAATTCATGTGCGTTGAATATAAAATACAATAACACTGTTCTCTCTGGAAGGTTTTTTTTTTTTCTTTGAGAGAGAGAAAGGTAGCACGCTACCCGCTTCGTTTATTATTTTTAGAAATAAACTTAGTTTGAAATGTAAATCAACTAGGATTCGAACTCGGGACCTCGGATACCAACCACCAGGTCCTTTGCCACTTGCGTTAGGGACGGTCGGTTCTCTCTGGAAGGTTAAGCTTCTAGAGATTTTTTTTTTTTTTTTTTTTTTTTTTTTTTCTGCACATCTCTCGGGAAGGTTTTGACATGTTGCGGCTTCTTGAAAAGTGCTTTTCAAGGAAGCCGCTGCTTCCACGAGTCAACCTGTATTGCGATTGGTTGGATCCCATTTCTTTCTGGTCAACAAATTGACAAATTTGTACGCTTTTATGTTTCTTTTTCTTCTTTTTTCTTTTTTAAAGCTTTTCTACCAGAAACGACTCGCTGCATCTTTACGTTCTTATATTCTATTGGCTTTATTTTGACATTGATTCAAAAAGAACAAAAGGAAATCGTTTAGAATATATTTATATAAGCTTCTTTTAAAACCTTTTTTTTCTTTTTCTTTTTTTACTAATTCTTGTTGTAGGGAGTCACGATCTCCTCTTGCTCAGATCCGAGTCCTAAGCAAGTGCAAGATATCTTATTATATTATTTTAATTACCTCTAGCTGAATCATAGGATTGGTTTCTTATATAATGATATAAGAGTTACACCAAAATAATAATAATAATAATAATAATAATAATGCACCATGATATTTTATATTGTGGTGATGATATCAGAGTACATGAAAAGATACTGTTGCAAAGTTTAGAAAATTGTAGATTTGCCACGCAATTATGTTTTAATTCGCAAACTTATTTTGTTAAATTTCCATGTGCACTTTTTTCGCTGATTTTTCACCATTACGACCATTGCGTCCTTAAAATGAATGTCCCCTTCTAGATTCTTTTGACAAGTTAGTAAATATAATAGAGACATTTTTATCAAAACAAAATTGTTTTTAATGGGCAACCGCGACAGATATGAATAAACCTAGATAGCTTGTTTGGTCTGATTATAGAGTATCTTATTGTTTGATGAGGTATCTTATTCGAAGATATATTATATTAATATTTTTATTTTAGCAGACTATTTTTGCAGTAAAATCAAAAATTCTAAATTGAAGCTTGTAATTCCATATCTCAAAATTTAATTTTCTCTTTTGCCATAGTAAGAAATCTCAAGTCTTTTTATTATATCAAAAGCTAAAAGTAGGGTCAAACACGCACTGACCGTGATTAATTCACTTGGTGTCTACCCCCAGACATTTTAAAATGCTTAAATGCTTAAATTAAATGGAGGAAATTAAATGAGACTATACGCTGGTAAAAATTCGAACCTAAAACCTCCTGATTTGATATCATGCTGAAACAAAAAAGGTGAAACGATGATATTTTCCTGAAAATTAAACTTAAGCTGCCAAAGAAATTTGTTTTAATATTACATATTTAGCTCTCTCTCTCTCTCTCACGTCTAAACTTGAAAAAATTTTAAAAACTCAAGTCGCGACTTATATTTAAGATGTTTTAATACATTTTCATTGATCCAAAACGTAGATCTAATTCGAGACATAAAATTATCTCGTAAATAATATTTTATTTCTCACTTTTATATTGTTCACCCCATCTTGTGCTTCCACTGTAGACGAGGTACATATATATAAAGAGGACCGAGTATCAGAACGTTGGAGCCCAACGTTCGCATACACTAATTATCCTCCTTAATTATAGCACAGTGGATCGTTCGCATGAGCGCACGATCCGCTCACTGCACGGAACGGCCGCAGAGAATCCGGCCGTTTCGTTAATTAAATAAATAACATTAAAAATAAATAATTAATAATTAAAATTGTTGAATTTTTTCCAATAATTCAATTCGAGACCTGATCATGCTCTAATACCATCTTAAATAATATAAAATAACTGTTTATCTTTGAAAGCTTAAGCTTTCAGAGGATAATATTTTTAATATCATATATTCAACACACCAATTATGCCTCCTCGATCTCCAGTTGCATTGCATAGGAGTATAAGTATAATGTTGCTTTAGTTGTACTTGATGATCATGTTCATCCTCATTAATTTGATAGCTAATGTGATCAAAAGTAGTAAAAAAATAAAAAAAGAATGCGTAAGTACGAAATAATTCACTCTCGCAACAAACTACGGGTCTTTAATTGCAAGGCATTGATATGGTCAAACAATTTTTGGTATCACTAACATTTGATTGGTTCTCTTCTTTTAACGAGCAAGATAAAGGTTGATTAACGCATTATTTTAATCTGGATTCGGTGATTAGGGCTTATAAAATGAGCAGCGATAACGATATAAATTGTCGATTCATCAACAGCGCCTACTTTTTCAGGGACAGAGAGAAAACTACTGATCGTGTCAAGTTGAGCCCCAGAAGGAGCGTGTTCGTCGGCGCCCTGCATGCCTCTTATCCTTAGCCCATAATTTATTTATTTATATATATATATATATATATATATATATATATATATATATATATTGTCACATCAGAAGACTCGTGCATAAATATCATCAAATACGTCATATAGCTTGCTTAATTTTGGCTGTGGTAAAAATAAATATGGCATTACAAGCACTAATAAAATGCAACATGTATAAAAGCTCTATGTCGTAGGTCTTACTTTTTGTTTTATTTTCCATATTATACTTGTTCTGAGGTATAAATATAACTCAAGTATAAACATTTTATAATAAAATGAGATGTACGATTTATATGGAGGCAACTAAATTAGGCCTCATTGGGGGTGCATGGCAGCGTGCATGTTGCGTGTAGCACGAAAACAAAATAAAAAAAGTATTAATCTATTTATTATAATAAGTGATAATATGTTATGCATGCGCAGTTTGCAATAGTTTACTTAAAATATAATTTTTATGATCCTACATGAAATTAAAAAAAATGTATACTAATTTATTTTTTTTTCTCAATAATATTGGACAACTGAGTCTTCTAAGTTGCAATTTGTTAACACAATCTTCACCCAAGCTAAATTAAACCTTACTTAAAATTCGCTGATATATATACCGGCATACACATGTAAAAAATGCCGACATATTTTATGTGCTCGACTCGAGCGTATCAGCAACACCTGAGGCAACCTTCATCCGAGCTAAACAGTACTTAAAATGTGCTGATATGTCGGCATATGCATATCAAAAAATGCAACTTATGAACCGTTTGGTTGCATGTAGTTGCAACTGCATTGCAGTTGTAACTGCATGTAAATACAAATCCGGTGTTTGGTTCGATATATTTAACTCCAACTGCTGCAGTAGGAACTGCAGGAGGAGGCCCAACTGCACAGTTGGAACTGCACCCAAATTGACCGCAGTTCCAACTGCAGCAGTTGGAGGGAGTAACTTTAAGCAAAAGATAAGCTTACCTCATTAACTATTTTTTAAACAAAAATAGTTTTTTTTTTTACATTGGAGGTAATCTCACCATCATATATAAAAAATAATAAAATTTTAAAAATTATTTCTCAACTGCATGCAATCAAATAAATTATTTATAGTTGCAGCGCTTTCTAGTACATCCAACCAAACAGGATACATGTAGTTGCAACTGCTGCATTTTCAACTGCATGCATCTCCAACTACACTGCATTTATAATTATATCTAACTAAATGACCCCTTATTTGCGTACACGGCTCGAGCAACGGCACCTGAGGAACCGTGCGCGTAAGGGTATCCATAAGCACTACCACTCTAATCCATCAAAATCACACGAAAAATCAAATTAACCTGCACCCTGTGAAACAATACGAAGTAACCGTTATTCTCTAAAAGCTTAAGCACGTACGTTTGGGCTCGAGACTTTTTGATAGGCTCATGACATGGACTTGAATTAAAGAAAATTAATAATGCTAGGAGTCTGGTATGATTCGAACTCAGAACCTCTTGCTCTGAACCATATGAAACAATATGAAACAACCATTTTTTTCTAAAAACTTAAGCTGGTAGAGGACGGTGTTTAAATATTTTTATATTTAACACACCTGTCATATGGTACATATATAGCAATGCTTCAAAACGCATAGCCAAAAAAAAAAACAACAACAAGAACCAATCCTTCCCAAAAAATAAAAATAAAAATAATTATCTTGACTGTGGAGATCTCCTCAACATGTCGGGGCGAAGTGTGGGGTGGAGTTTGACTTTCTTATTATTTCTGGGATTTTTTAGGAGTTGACCTCTTTTTTTTATATATACATACATATATACACTAAATATATACATATGATTCCGTATTCATGGTTTTGCATACCTAGTTTTGACACGTCATTAGTAAAATGTCAACCCGAGGCGTGCGCACAATCCAATATAGCTGTGGCTTTGAATTTTCCTTTTTTTTTCCTTTTTTTTATTTTAAAGTAAGTGGTGAGGTGGAGATTAGTGTATACAGTAGCTTTTTTGCGTATACAATTCCTTAATTAATTAGAGAGTTTAAACTTTACTCTTACGTACTCATTTTTTTTACTCTTTATTTATGATAAAGTCTCATTTTTATGAAATTATATATACTGGTTTACGTTATATGTAACTTGGAGTTTAGTGTATGCAGTTAATTTCGAAACATGGTTAAGGTAGATTTTTAGAATGTTCTCCTTAATTAGATTGTTTAAACTTCATTTTCTTGCTCCATTTACATATCTTGTGATATAAAAAAAAATGTATATATCCATGAGGATAAATCTTATTTTTACTCCAAGAACAAAAATAAAAAAAAAGGAAATACATTGTTTGCTTTCAAAAAAAGAAAATGAAAAATTATATTATTTGGTGTTTTTGGGTGCATATATGCATGCTGTACATATATATTAATTTGGTGAACACTATTCAAGTAGTGCAATGAATGGTAAAGTGATTTTAAACTTTGTTCTCTGGCTCCACCATGTTTCTGATCTATGATAAACGTATTTAATTGCATGATCATACATATAATTCTCTCATTTGGTGAACTATATATTTTATCAATCAAGTAGTGCAATTGATGATAAAGTGATTTTAAATTTCGTTCTCTAGCTTCTTCAATGTTTCTGGCAAACATTAAAATGCTTTTACATGAGGATATATATATAAACCTCAATTTTACTTGGAAAATAAAAAGAAATATATTGCTTGTTTTCAGAACAAGGGTAAAAAATAAAGTGATAACATTGTTTTTTTTTCTTTTTCTTTTTCGGCGTATACAATTCGCATTTGGTGAACTAGTCCATTAATTCGAGGAAAGCAATTCATGGTAAAGCGATTTTAGGAGAATTTCATGCTATGCGCGCCTACATGCAAAGCATATATACCTTGACTTGTATTGAGGAGCTATAAATGAACTCTATATGATAAGGTTTCTTTTTAGATATATGCCACAAATTTCATTCTCATAGTTTATTAATTTCACTTGACTTTTACATGTTCATAGATGTACATGTACAATTTTCATTTTTTATCGATTTTTAATATACATACGTGCACGATTGAAAAGGAATTATATTGTACAATTTCGATTCGAAGAGTTGAATTTCGATCATGGAGTTCATTTTCATGCATGCGTGCGGGACACGCCTCAAATAAAAATAATTTTGATGTAGTTTCAACGAGTTGAATTTCGATGTTCATGGTTTTTGTTTTGATGGATGCATGAGGTCCACGCTTCAAAAAGTAATTAATGATGTGATTTCGACGGAGGCGTTGATCATGGTATTCATATTTATACACGCATGCGATATACGTAATTCATGTGAGCACCAACATGAAATTTACATATAATTTTACCTTCACACTTCAAAAATAACAAAGTTTGAAAGGAATAAACGTAAGAAGATCTAGAATCGAAAGAGAAAAGCGAGAAGAAGAGAACGAGGTGACGAAAATAAAAACTGCGATTAGATGAAATACGACTCGAGAAGCGAGAAAAAGTTCAAAAGAACAAAAATATCTATAAATGAAAGAACTAGAATTGTAAATGGTAACTACTCTGATTAAAATCTACTAAAACAAGGTGACAAAAACTGATCACGAGATGTTTAAATTTTACAAGAGCTATTTCAGATTGATTTAATATATACCGTATTAGATGTTAGTTCTAGCTAATATACTCTTTGCAATTATCATGTCGCATGCGCGCAACTCCTATGTAGCATCAAGAAGAGACTGATAAACTATCGATTTGGATTTCAATCTTGGTAGTTAAGTATGTTTAAAGATGAAGTTGATAAAGTCATTGCATATTACTAATGCAAATTTTATTGGACGATATGGACTTAATCTTTAGAATTAATAGCTTAATATATTCCATTCATTTTGTTCCGATCATGAAATTGATTTAGGGGGTGTTTGGCCTAACTTTTCAGAAGTGATTCTGAGCCCAGAATCACTTTTGAGTTCAGTAAAGCGTTTGACAACGTCAGTTGGAAAATCTGATTATGCTTTTCAGAACCAGAAAACTGATTTTGAAGGCTCCAAAATCAGAAGCAGAAAAAAGATGCTTCTCCAAAACTAATTCTGCTTTTGGACTCAAACTTCAAATTTTTATTTCCATTTTAGATTCAAAGTATAAATTTAACTTTAAATTTAAAATTTGAAAATTTAAATTCATATTTGAATTTTTAAATTTGAACCTTTCAAATTTAAAAGTTAAAATTTAGATTTTAAAATTTAAATTTAAGCTTCTAATCTCAATTTTTAAATTTTAAAATTCAAAATTTTACATTTTAAATTTAAGATAAAATTTAAATTTTAACATTTCAAATTTTAAAACTTAAATTTAAAATTTAAAATTTAAAATTTAAAATTTAAAATTACAAGTTTTAATTTTAAAATTACAAAATTCAAAATTTAAATTTTAAAATTTAGATTTCAATTTTAATTTCAAATTTCAAATTTCAAATATTAAATTTCAGTTTTTAGTTTTCAGATTTTGAATTTTGAATTTTGAATTCAAAATTTGAAATTTTAAATTTGAATTTTGAAATTTAAATTTTATATTTTAAATTTTGAATTTTAAATTTGAAATTTTAAATTTGAAATTTTAAATTTGAAATTTTAAATTTGAAATTTTAAATTTGAAATTTTAAATTTTAAATTTTAAATTTTAAATTTTATTTTTGTCCGAATTTGAAATTTAAGAATTATAGTTTTAATTTAAATTCAAATTTTAAATTATTTTAAAATAAAATTGAGTAAAAATATTAATATATGCAAACATCAAAAAAAATTTGCCAAACAGCTTTAGAAAATTACTTTAGAAAAATCACTTTTATCTAGACTCAAGTAAACGCTCTACAGCTTTTCACCAAAATCACTTTTCTAAACCAAAATCACTTCTGTAGAAATTACTTTTTCAGAAGCTAGGCCAAACAGGCCCTTACAGTGCATGTATACAGTGGCAAGACCTAAGCTGGTTTGTTTATTTTTGGGCCGGGCCGGGCCTACAAGAGCCTAGTCCAAGCCCGCCCATTAAGTTCGGGCAATCCACGCCCATAAACAGGTTGATTAAGACTAATATGTTAACTAATCATTTCATGTGGCATTTGGAAAGCACAATAAGCGTATGGCTGTCAACGAGCCAAACACGAGTGAACTAGGACCAGCTTGTACTTGCTTGTATACTAAATGAGCCGAACACGAGCCGGCTCGTTAAAATATGGAGCTGAAAAATTCAATTCATATTCGGCTTTTTTATTAACGAGCCGCACACGAACTGGCTCGCGAATAATAAGTTGGATTGTCAGCTCTACTATTGAGTGAAAAGTTGCAAGAAAATAAGAAAATTAGAATCTTAACCTAAAAATTAAAATTTACAAAATATAAGTTACTTTACATTTGGGTTGGCCTAAAATTCAAAAAATTATATATATTCGAGCTATATCGAGCCGAATACGAGTAACCTAGCCCCAGCTTGGTTTCAGCTCGTTAAGATTTCGAGCTAAAAATTTCGGTTCATATTCGACTCCTTTATTAAAAGAGTAATCGATCTCGAGCTTATTTTGAGCCGAACACAAGTTGGCTCACGAACAACGAGCTAGATTGTCGGCCGTAAATAAGGATGTGTGTGTGTGTGGATATGTGCAGCTCGAGTCCGCAGAGGTCGCATGTCACAAGTGTCGGATCGTTGGCGCTAACCATTAATCCCAAAAGCTCAAGCTATTAAAAATACGCAACCAATTCACTTAAAGCGTACAGATACAGCATCCACGGGTCTCGATTGTGACTCGACTCCACCAGCCTCACGCCACTTCGAACCATAGTTAGTTAATTCGCGTATGATACGCGAACTATTCGCGAACCATCGGCAAACCGTATAAAACGGCCGCTTTACGAACTTTTTCCAAAACATCGGAATAAAACGCGAATTTTTTCCTCGCTCAAGCTATTCGCGATTAAAACGGTTTTTTCGAATTATATTCTGAAAAATTCGGATTGGGAGGCTGTAGGATGATGAAATTTCTCAAAAAAAAATTGGATTTGGCGGCTGCGGAGTGCGGCGAATCGGCGTCGCGCGACCATGGAAGATGAAATTTCTTGAACCAGTGTCGCGCGGCCACTACTCCGCAGATCCGTGCATCTTCTTCTGAGTAGGCGAGCAATCTTACCGGTTAAATTTTTGAAAGAAAGATGGACGGAGCACAGTAAAGGCGACAAGGAAAGAGGCGAGGGTAAAAAATCGCGGCGTTGGGAAAGTGAAACGTCGCGGTCCACGAGGCTGCACTCAGCCTCGTGGACCGCATAGAGTGAGAGGTCCATCGTGGACCTCTCACTCTCCCACCATATATATAATATATATATATATATATATATATATATATATATATATATATATATATATATATATATATATATATATATATATATATATGATTTATTTTATTTTATATTTTAAATTTTATATTAGTACGAATTATAATTATTTATGATAATAATATAAATTTTAAAAAAATTTAATTTAATAACCGAATTTTTAAACGAAGAACGTATAATTTTCGTATAATTCGCGTATCCTAATAATTGACGAATCCGTTTTTTAAACCGTATTTTTTCACCGAATTTTAAAATTAAGATACGAATTTTATTCGTATTATATCCGTACCGAATTTTTGCCGAATCCGAATTAACTAACTATGCTTCGAACATGACTCGGCCCACCCAGCCTCACGCCATTTCGAAATGGCTCGGCCCAACATGGCCTCCCGCCACAGGCAGGATGCTGGCTCATTTAAGCCAACAACAAGAACTCAACTTCGCGCCCGCCGAATGCGAAGTCAAGAACGGGCGTCGGACGGGGACTCGGGACTCCGTCTGACGGCGCTTACGATCGCAAAGTGGTTCATGCATCTGACCAAACACGATGCCGTTAGACTCTCTTGGGTTGATTCCCATCACGATTATTAAGGGCTTTATCCGGCCCAAATTCATATGCCTTGGGTCGGTCCAAATACAATATTTGTGACAAATATATATGTTATGGACTGAACTTCATTAAGATAATGGACGAAAAGAGTTAGAAAGAAAGTATGTTCAGATGTCATAATCGAATTATTACGATATCTTTTATAATTTTTTTTTTTTTTTTTTTTACTTTCTCAAAACACAATT